>SJYA01004373.1:0-34263 GCA_006410615.1 Neotragus moschatus
AGAGGGTAACTCTTCATCCCATTGGTGGTTCCTCATTCACCTTTCATTTGTCCAGAGGACATGATGCAGACATTTAAAATACCATGCCAAAAAGTGATTTACTTTTGCCTCTAGCAAAATGTTTATACTCTGATTCCTCAGTAATTCTCCCTTTGTAAATAAAGCGTTACGATCTTACATAAGTCAATTAAAAAAGAAACTCAAAATATGTGAGATCTCATCTGATGTGGCTTTCCATCACTTCCAGCACTTGACCCTTCAGGAGGAAAGCATGTTCTGGCGGTCCTTCCTGTGAGATCACAATCAGGAAATGTGTTCAGCTAGAATGTGTTCTTTTAATAGTGAATTAGGGTAAACAGTGCTGACCGCCCTTTCGATGTTTTCATGCTCAGCCATGGGAAGCACTGTGGTCAATAACTATTGTCAGCTTTATTAGCATACAAGCCATGGCTGCCACTTCAACGCCGTAAGATCCTGGGTGACAGGTTATTTTTGCTGGGTTTGAGCTGGCAGGCGATTGTGTGTTTGCTCAGTTCCAGGGCCAGCCCTCAGCTTGGTTAACAGCCACAGGTTCTGGACCAAGTCCTGGTGGTGCTGGGCACAGGGCATGATGGCAGGTAATCGGTGTACCATGCATTTGGAATTCATTCGGATGCATTCGGAAGCCCACCCGTCCCCTTCTTTCTAGGAGGAGAGGAAAACTCCTACCTTCTCCAAGAGGAAGAAATTCTGTCTGTTCAGCCAGATTCCAAGGCGTGGACGCCAGTGTCTACCAATAGGCACATGAAGTACACAAACTTCCCCATCTCTTCCCTTGGCAAGAGGGTCGGGATCCCTCCCAAGCTGACCCACGCAGGGTTACCCTGGGTGATGGAGAGGTCCAGTGGCTCGGAAGTGGGTGTCAGACCTGGATTTAGGTTGAAAGCCCCTACATAGGCCATGGCTTCCAACCTGGTCTTACCAATCACCTTGCATTAGAATGTCAAACCCATATGTGACTGTGTGGCCCTTATGGGTCCATGGAGGACAGCACTGTGCTGTTCTGGGGTCCTTGTCTATTGTATCATTTTTTATATCACCCAAATCTCAATGCAAGCACAAGCCCTCTGTTGACACCTTGATTTCAGGTCTAGGCTCTAGAACCGTGAGATTCTACACTTCTGTTGTGTCAGCTACTCATTTGTGATACTTGGTTATGGCAGCTCTAACCTACGACCATGCCTGGAGACCAGGTTGGGCTCTCCTATTTTAAAAAGTGAGTGGACTTCGTGGTTAGAATTGAGAATACCACACGGTGCGTTGGGTGGCTCGGTAAAGAATCTGCCTGCAGNTTCTACACTTCTGTTGTGTCAGCTACTCATTTGTGATACTTGGTTATGGCAGCTCTAACCTACGACCATGCCTGGAGACCAGGTTGGGCTCTCCTATTTTAAAAAGTGAGTGGACTTCGTGGTTAGAATTGAGAATACCACACGGTGCGTTGGGTGGCTCGGTAAAGAATCTGCCTGCAGTGTGGGAGACCCAGGTTTGATCCCTGGGTTGGGAAGATCTCCCGGAGGAGGAGATGACAACCCGTTCCAGTATTCTTGCCTGCAGAATTCCATGGACAGAGGAGCCTGACGGGCTATAGTCCATGGGATCACAAAGAGTCAGACACGACTGAGTGACTAACACACACATCATACCTTCTTCTCCACTATGCAAATACAGTAGCTTTTTGACCGCAAGAAGCTCATCAGTGTTTGTCAATAAACTAGACTGCTTGCATGCAATGGAAGACTTTCAGTCTTACTCCTGCTTTGGTAAAATAAGGAAACTGGGGTAGAGTTTTCGTGATCTGAGTTGGGTCACGTGGAGGTCAGGTCAATGGTAACTTAGCAGAATAGATAGATAGGAGCTTACCTAGCTTATCCTGTTGGTCATCTATTGCTGAAAACTCTCTGATTCTCAATGAGAAGTTGCTAAAAACACGACGGGGGATTTTTCTTTCAATCTTGAAATATTCAGCACTGAACTGAAAGGTGCTGAAAACTGCCTTTACTGTCTGAGCCACCAGGCAAGTCCCAACTACCACTGTTAAGTGTCCAATTATGGGAAAGGGATTGCTTTTCTTAAGTCAGCAGTTAGAAGCGGAATGTCTACCGGTTGAAATTTATGCATGATTGGTGGTGCTTAATAAGGTATTTAAATGACATTAACAAATCTGAACATGATTAACAGATCTGAGCAATCTGGATGAGAACATTGTAAACTGTATATCACGTTACTAATAAATCACTCCTCAAAAGACTAGGTCTTCACTGCCTGGTAGCTAGCCAACACAAAATCCCTTCTTTAACATATCAAAAACATGCAGTGTTTTATGAAAAATTGATGAAGTAAGGAAAATCAAAGTCCAGTATCAAAGATACCAGATAAATATCTTAATCATTGAGCATGAATGTCCTAATGTATGATGTTTTACCACTGTGTTTGCTAATAAACAAACTGAGCATCATAAAAAGATGATTTTTGGAAGTACTGAAAACTTGAAGTCACTAAAACCAGGAAATACTGATATTTGTACACTCAATTTTCTAGCCTCTGAGTGACCGTTTGCCCAAAAATGGCTTAAGGAAGGTACATTTTTATGGTTTTGCAAATTTGTAGAGAGAACAGGGCTTCTCTCTTTTTCTCAAACATGAGATCCCCATCTTGCTCTGCCTATCAGTCTAGAATAATGGAGTTGTTCAGTCGTCCAGTCATGTCCGACCTTGCAACCCCAGGGACTGTAGCACGCCAGGTCTCTCTGCTCCTCACCATCTCACAAAGTTTGCCCAATTTCATGTCCATTGCACCGGTGATGCCATCCAACCATCTCCTCTTCTGTCTCCCCCTTCTCCTCCTGCCTTCAATCTTTCCCAGCATCACAGTCTTCTCCTATGAGTCAGCTTTTCACATCAGGTGGCCTAAGTATTGGAGCTTCAGCTTCAGCATCAGTCCTTCCAATCAATGTTCAGTGTTGATTTCCTTTAGCACTGACTGGTTTGATCTCCTTGTCTCATTATTCAAGGAGAATAATGTAGTCAATAAATGCTTGTTTATTTAGAATTTGCTTATACTTATGGTTATGCACGTAGACTTTCTCTGGTTGCGGAGAGCGGGGGCCACCTCCAGTTGCTGTGTGTGGGCTTCTCACCGTGGTGGCTTCTCTTGTTGCAGAGCATGGGCTCCAGAGCACAGGCCCAGTAGCTGTGGGACATGGGCTTAGTTGCTCTGAAACATGTGGGATCTTCCCAGACCAGGGATCAAACTTGTGTCCCCTGCATTGGCAGGTGGACTCTTATCCACTGTACCACGAGGGTGAAAGTGAAAGTGAAGTCGCTCAGTCGTGCCTGACTCTCTGCGACCCCATGGGCTGTAGCCTACCAGGCTCCTCCATCCATAGGATTTTCCAGGCAAGAGTACCAGAGTGGGTTGCCATTTCCTTCTCCAGGGGATCTTTCCAACCCTGGGATCGAACCCAGGTCTCCTGCATTTTGGGCAGATTTAATAAATGCTGGTTGAGTGAACCAACGTGTGAATGATTTTTCTGGTGGGTTTCTATGAACTGAGGGAGAGGAGGCAACATATCAGTAAAGAATGAACATGTTTACTTTGAAATAAGGAAGGCAATTTATTGTAGTGAGATAATATTGAAGTTTTACATACGACCGCCCCAATGCGTAGGAAGTAATTTCCTCCACACTATCGGAGAAGATACCATTGAACTACAAAGAAACTCAAAGTGCTTGACATCAGTTAATGATGCATGGTATAATGCATTTTCACTAACTTACCCACATTTCAAATCAGATGGTTAAAGGGCACATTGAAGTATTTTTCATGCATTGTTAACAATAACCTTTTTTTTTTTTTTCTTTTGCTGGAGTTTATAATGCCGTTTGATAACTCCAAACACTGAACTCTATTCCTTGCAGTCTGTTCCTTTCATTCTACTGAGGTGATTAGTTATCCCAAAGCGGCTTATTAGAGGAAACTCCTAACAGAGACTTAGACGTTTTCTCCTAAATGGATTTTGTGGAAAATAAGAAACTTGGCATGCCGTTTGAGGCAATGCCAGAAACAGAAAACATTATTTTTAGACACTAACCACTTAAAAAAAAAAAAAAACTCCAGGAGGCAAAGAACAGCGATGCAGTTTGGCGCCAGTTCACAAACAAATATATACACACGTATCGGCGTACGTGTCCCCAATGCCTTGTCTAGAATGCGTTTATACATGTGGTAGAGTTGTACAAATCAGGCGCACAGAGTGCTGGTGTGCAGTTGTGTGGCTGTCCTCTCGGAGGAGGTCTCAAACACAACTTTCCAGAGGAGCTTATTCACGACTTTTTGGAAAACAAGTCTAAAGGCAGTTCTTGTGTACAGAGGGGCCCCGCGCTAGATGTAGGATTCCTTAGCGAATCGGAGCTGCTCGGCGTCAAACACGGGCTGGCTACACCGCCGGGCCAGGACGGCCTGCCTGCCCTTCTGCTGCGACTCAGATGCGGTTCTCAGCCGCTGCAGCTCGGATGTCCCGGGGACCATCATCTGTCCTGCCGCGTCCCTAGGGGCGCAGTCGGGCAGGCTCTGCCTCCAGGTCTCGGTCCCCGGGCCCCGTCGGAGCCCGTCTAGGGGCTCCGGCCCGCGGATGTTTCTCGAGTCCCCGTGGGGGCGGGCGGGGAGAGGAGGCAGCAGCCCCGCGTCCAGGCTCAGCACGCGGGCCCTCATGCTGCCCACCGTCTGGCCCCCGCGGGGGGCGAGCTCCAGCGCCTGGAGCCGCACGGCCTCCTCGTAAGAGGGGGGGCAGCCGGGGTGCCTCTGATCCACCATCCGGAACACATCCTCCACCGAGAGGGCATAGGCCCCAGAGTTAAAGCCCAGCGCGGCTTGGCCGAGGGCGTCCGATGAGCTTTCCTGGACGATCCGGCCGGCGAGCTGGCTTTCTTTCTTGGAACCTCGCTTCACTTGGTCTCCGGGGCAGCCCTTGGACTTCGCGGCTCCAAAGCTGCGCGTTTTGGTCAGCCCTCTTTGGTGAGAGGCGAAGGAGAATGACATGGAGTGCTTTTTAATTTCTCTGTTGGGCTTGCTTTTCTCAGCCTTGGTGAAAGACTGGTGTCTGGTGAAGAAGTTTCTTTTGGGGCTGGAAGGAGAGGCCAGGGGCGAGCTGTCAGAGAAAGCGTCCAGGGAGCCACTGGAGGCGGCTTTGGGGACCCGTGCGCACGGTGACACGGAGCCCTGAGTCGGGCTCTGCTTTCCCAGGTCCCGGGGCCTCTGGGCCCGGCCTTCGGCTGCAGGAAACACCTCCTCGGGAAACGGGTCCTCGGCTTCCTTGCCGGCAAAGGGGGAGGCTTCCTGGGCCACCGCGGTGAAGTCGTCCTGGCTTCGTGTGAGTTTCGAGTTTGCTCTTCTGCCCTCGAGGCACTCCAGGGAGGATGCAGCGCTGGGGTCCGAGTACCTCCGCTCAGGTTGCCCGAGGAAGCCCTTCAGTTTGGCCGTGGTGCTGACCACGGGCTCCCAAGGGCGCAGCGAGGCTCTGGGCTCTAGGCCGCCAGCAGCCAGTTCCGGGGGCCCTGGGGGCTGCGAGCTTGGGGAGCCCGCAGGCTCCACTTCGTGGTCAGGGTCGTTGCTGTCATAGGCTGAGTCGTTCTGCAGGGTCGACATGTCTGGGGGAAGGTAAGGGACAGGTGAGTGTTTGTTCAGTTCCTTTTAGAAATTCACTTTAGCACCGTCCACCCTGCTAACATCAACTATGGCACTAGGGAATTCGGTGAAGCTAAGCTAATTTGGGGCTTGTTATGAAAGAAACTAGCCATGTTCAAGTTTTGTTTCTTTCCATGTCTACTATTTTGAGGTGGAGAAGATAAGTAGGAAAATGAAGAGAGAGAGGTTGAGAGAGAGAGTGAGGGAAAAAATGAGAAGAGAGAAAACAGCACTCCACTGAAAATTTATTGATCTTAGACTTAAAAGCTGATCCTTTGGACGGCTCTTTTCATTGGATCCATCTCTATTTTGGTGGTTCAGACAGTAAAGAACCTGTCTGCAAGGCAGGAGACCTGGGTTTGATTCCTGGGTTGGGAAGATCCCCTGGAGAAGGGAATGGCTACCCACTCCAGTATTCTTGCCTGGAGAATTCCAAGAAGAGAGGAGCCTGGTGGGCTACAGTCCTTGGGGTTGCAAAGAGTTGGACAGGACTGAGCAACTAACACTTTCACTTTCATCCCTATTTTAACACACCCACATTAGACCCATATTCCACTGTGTGGAAACAAAAGTTTCTTACCCCAACCCTCTAGCCAAAGATTACTCTGTAAAAGGAGCAGTTCTTCATGATTTAGAAAAAGAAGGGAAGGCGCCTGAGGAAATAGTGCAGGAAAATTCAAGAGAAAAGTTTCCCTGCTTGATGACTTCCCTATAGACCTGTGTCTGCTCTGATTTGGTGATGTGTGTTGGTAACTTCTCTAGATACCAGGGGTGCTGTACGTTACTGGGCTGGATTTGTAGCCAGGCATGAACTTGACCTCGCAGTCAGAGTCAACTGAGAACATGTTCCATACCTGAACTGTCCGTGTGTTCCAGGGAGTCATCAGAAGCAATTCTGGAATGTGCTGGAAAGTCTTCCCCAAATATTTCAAAGCAGTTATCGATGAGGAATTCCACCAGTGTCTTAACCTGTGAGGAGAAGTTAACAGCTTGTCAGCTAAATGAGATCTTTATTTATTTTTAAAGGAAGAAGTTTACCAAGGGGGACACAGGGAGGGTCAGCAGTTACGGAGGTGCCAAAATGGGCTTCCCTGGTGGCTCAGGTGGTAAAGAATCTGCCTGCAATGCAGGAGACCTGGGTTCGATCCCTGGGTTGGGAACATCCCCTGGAGAAGAGAATGGCTACCCACTCCAGTGTTCTTGCCTGGAGAATTCCGTGGACAGAGGAGCCTGGTGGGCTACAGTCCATGGGGTCGCAAAGAGTCAGACACGACTGAGCAACCAACATTTTCACTTTCAAAATCAACATAACAGATGTTTACTGTGTCTGAAAGGAGCATTCAGAAAATTGGTAACAATCACCTTTGTGAAAATTATTTTTGAGATTATGCCTTTGAACTTTGTGAATTTAAAAAATGTATTACTTTAAAGTAACCAAAATGTTCATTAAAGGAGTTGCCCAGGTTGGTAGCTGAACTGACAGAGCGTGATGCACAAAAAAGAGCAAAGTGAAAGGGCCTTTCCATTCTGGAAACAGCAGTGGAGAGACAGGCATCACTTGTCCTCTGTCTCGTAGGATGACCTGGCTTTACCGGGTCTCATCCAGGGCATGCACCCGAGAGAGTGGACCTGGGGCCACAGCAGACCTCACTGCTTGGCTCTAACAAGCAGATGTCGAGTTTCTCAGAAATAGCCGGGCACAAACCTTATCATTCAGGTCTCTCCGGGCTTCCAGCGATAGACTGTGCTCGTTTTCCGGGCTCAGCACGTTGGGCCCAATGCAGATGGCGAGATTGCTGGCGTCCATCCGGTTGACCTCGGAGTTCTTGCTGATCACGTGTAGCACGGAGACCAGGTGCTTGAGCAGCAGGTGGTTGGGCCGTGGGAGCTTATCTGCAACCCTGGGATGGAGGTGGGGAGAGCTGGTTTTAGGGGAGGTTCATGGCCTATCTAGCTTGAGGGGAGCAAGTTGAAAGTTGCTGCCTGACCCAGGCTTCCTTTAAAATGAGGAAGGTCTGTTTTCACAAGAAATATTGTGAAACGTTCATTCAGTTACTTGCAGTGGCAACTGACAAGGAATGAACCAGTGAATCACAAGAGGTTGAAGCCCTAGAAAACTGGCCTCTATGATCCTGACACCAGTAACATGGCCATTTACTCTTTACACAGATCTTAGATTATGAATCATTAACTCCTGCAGTAAACTTTAATACATTTTGAAAATTATTTTGTTGAGAAACCATTTAGCCATATAGAACGTCTTCCTGCTTCTAATACCGCAAGACTGGTTTTTCTAAAGAATATAGTCATTTGCCTTTTTTTGAACTGTGCTCATCAAATGAAGAAGACACATTTCTATACCATTCTGAGAAAGCTTTATGAAGAATAAATCAGTTTAGAAGAGCATATTCGTAAAAATAATGAGGTCAGCACTAAAAGGGCAGCACTGGTATAATGACTAATAAATTAGAATTGAAAAATCTCATGTTTTCAAAAAAAGAAATAGTGGTTCTAACATAAGGATCATTCGTTTCTCAGAAGATACTGTTAAGAAAGATCTTTGTGTCTATAAGCAGAAGTTTATTGTGGTAATCTCACGATTCTTACTTTGGGACAGACACACTAATGCCTTCAGTTCAATAAATATGTCATTGATAATACTTAGCCATGTGAGACAATTATCATGTAGCCACACTTTCATAGGATTTGGCAAAAGTGCTGATATTGTGAAGTTAAGTGTGTAACATTTTCTAGGCACTAACAGGTCACATTTTCATTTCTATATGGTATTGTTTCTGCTGCCGTTGGAATTTATTTTTATAGAGTTTTCATTTTGGTTGATTATAAGAATATGAAATAAATACACTATGGAATTTTGTCAACAAACAAGCCCTTACAGACTGTTTACTAAGGGATGTTTTATGGGAGAATTGTTGCTTTGCGTGACATCAGTGTGGACAGGTGAAGAAGATCCCAAGTTCCTACATGTGGCTGGTTAGCCTGCTCCGAGGCTTTCATCTGTGAGTTTGTTTCATACCTTTTTGAGCTACTTATATCTTTAGACTCCCCACCTGTTGGGTAGAAAGTTCACTTTCTACCTTTTGACAGAGGTGCCTCCTTTCATTTGGCTAAAAAACCCCTACTTTTTAAACATTTCCGGGGTACCTTTAGATTTGCATTCTAGGAGCAGGTGAACGATTCTACCGGAATTCCTTCAGTGTTGCAACATACGTGAAACACTGACAGTTCGGTGAGGAACCCCGGGGCGGAGACTGCACGGGTGACTTACTGTTTCAGGGCCTCGATCCGGTCCTCCTCGCTCTGCTTGGCCAGGGCGCCCATCCACTCCTCAAACAGGTCACAGGACAGGAGCTTCAGCGGAATACTTCTGAGGAAGTCCTGGAGGGAGGAGGGGATCGTTCATGTCACATAACGCCCTGCCATCCTAGCTTCCGTCTCACTGGTCCCCTCTCAGGAGTCTGTGCCCCTCCTGCCTGCGTCCAGTGAGCCTGAAGTCTCCCCCCAACTTGTCTCTCAGCAACTTTCCTAACAACAGGCACGGCTAAGGCCACCAGCCAAGGGGCCACCAGACTCAGGGGAACAGACTTGGCTGCAGGACAGTCCAAGCGTCTGTTCTCAGATAAATTTGGGAAGAATTTAGTACAGCACTTCTTGGTTGGAATGTGGGATCACAGAAACAGAGATGCTGATACAAATAATTGAAGGCTTCACTAAAACAGTTTGAGTCCATGATCAGTTGCCTTTGCTGTGTGGGGTGAAGAGCCCGTTTCTCATTCCCTGAGAGTCAGTGTGTCAGAGCCCATCAGCTTGTTGTTTGGCACGGATGTTGGGGGCTCACCTTGAGGACCACCGCCAGGAGGTGCACAGGGAGGCTTCTCAGGTCCACTACGCTTCCAGAGCTGAGCTCCTCCTTCAGCTCTTTGCGGGCTTTCTCGTTGGCTGCTTTCCTGAATATTCCTTCAGTGGAAGGGCCTTTCAGGCATAGAATAGTGAGAATATCCTAAAGGGAAACGGTATAGAAATAGGAAATGGTTACCTGTGGTTTGAAGACACACTTTGCTGCTACCAATAGACGAAAAAATCTGTATTTCGGTAGAAGAATTAAAATAGTGGACATGAACAGTAGCTAACTTTACCTGATATACGATATCCTCTCCATAAAAGTTAGTTTTCCAGGATACTAAGACAATCTTAACAAGAGACTATTAATCCCAGTGTGGTTCCTTTCAGTCTAGTTGCTTTCAACCGTCTCTCTCGACCCTGCCATTTTTCTAAGAGCAGGTACATTGGGAGAGCTGGAATTTGCACAGCCTAAAATGATTTTGGGCCTCCCTCCTCTCAAGTCATACCCTGTAAACACTGGATGTCTGATCACAAACTCCATGAATCTGTTGGTTTTTCAGAAGCTACACATTTTCAGCCTTCTTTACTCCACTAAGTCAGAAGGATGGAGGGACCATTGACCTGAGCTCATTGGCAAATACAACTCATTTCTATAATGTAAGCCACCGTGTGTCCTCCTGACTGCATTCTTAGGTGGGAACACCATTTCCAAACTTGGAGAAAAAACTGAAAACCCCACCCCAACAAGCTTAGCATGAGAAAGCCACTCAGGTTTCCCGAGGACTTTTCACAGAAAACTGAAGTGGGTTCTGGGTGAACGTGTGCCTACCTGAATGGGTCCCGGGAGCGTGTTGTCACTGCAGATGGCTGACAAGGGCTGATCGAAAAGGGATGTCTTCAATTCTGGCTCCGAAGCTGCAGAAACATCTGACGAAGAAGAAAGCCTTCTCATGAGAAAGAGCCAGTTAGACACCTTCTTTCTCTTCTTGATTTCTATGGCCAACCAAACAAGGCAAAGAGAAATTGGATTAACATACTGATAAGCAAGGAAGGATTCACATAAGACAACAGATACTGTTATTTATGGTTTGCCATGTGGGAGAAACAGTTTCGAAAAACTGAGGAAGCAAAGGGTGTGGACCTTAATCTAGAAAAATCAACCCAAAAAACAACCACATTGTTACCAGGGCAACCAGCCCCTCAACAGCAACACCAAGGTTCCTCAAAGTCTCCACCTTTCCTGTTTTCACTCTTTACCAGCTGTTTGCTATAGAAAATGAGCAAAGCCTAACTAGGCAGGTCATAAACAACCATCTTAACATATTGACCTTAATAACCACGGTGGCTAGTTGGTGGCTATTTCTGATGTGAAACATATTATTTTAATTCCTCCTCTGACTAGTGAAGAAAACGAAACTTACAGGAAGTGACTTGTTCAAAACCATTTTGAAGGCTCTAGGCTGGGCGGGCTGTTAAACCTCAGAGGCCGCGCTAGCACCCACCACTAGAGGGAGCTAGTCTGTCTGCAGTCAGCTGCAGGGTTTTCCCAGTGGACGTGTTAGGAAAGGGCAGGGAGGTTAGAACCTAGACCTGGCAATTGGAAATGCTCAGGAAAAATTTTCCAGGATAATCTGTCCTTGCAAAATCCTGAAGATGTCTGCACAATGAGTATAACCACTCGTGAGTGTACTTCTTTCTCTGTTTTCCTCTCCTTTTTTTTTTTCCTAATTAAAAAAAAAAAAAAAGCTATACTTTCTAAATGCATTAGCACGTTTCTATACCTTTTATACTGGCCAGTGAAGAGAATGGATAGAGAATTGGCCTGCCCTTACAGTTCAAGAGAACTGGGTCAGGGTTACATTACAACACAATGAATTGTGGAAAAAAATTGACTGAACAGTGGGTTCTTTGGGATTTAAGACAGCAACAGTTGCTTTGTGTGCTCTTAGGATCATTCTCTATTTGAGGAGGGTGAGAGTGGAAACGTATGCACACTTTAATTATCAGAACAGAGTGGCCAGGAGATCTGTAACCCCACTAAGACCCCTCTGGATGGGGGAGAGGTTGACTTGGGGAGGATCTTTTCTCTCAGAGCACTTGCTGTCTAGGGAGCTGGAGCCTTCCTGCCATGCAAGTGTTAATGTTCTGTGGTCTTTAAGAGAATACTTCGAAAAAAAAAATCCCTAGCAAAGCACTGTGGTTTGGCAAACCAAGAACACTGGTTGTTAGCATTTACATAAAAGATCAGTGTGTTTTCAAAACTCACCAATTAGCTGGCAAATATTATCTTCACTCTCACATGATGCCAACAGAGGATGTTCCTTGATGTTACCCTAAAAATATATTTAATTAAAATTAACGATTGAAGAAATCTGCCTAGTCTTTCCCCACAAAATCTATTCACCATTTGATTCATATCAACAGTTAGTAGTCCATTAATTCTTTTCAGAATCAATATTAATATCTCGCTTATCATGATGCAAGATCTCAATATTACTGTTTACTACAAGTTATCATGTTGATTTTCTATTCTGATAACTAAACAACATGCATGATGTTCAATTAAAACAAAGTTTTCTATCTCACAGTGCAGATAAAAAGTTTGAAAAACAGCTTTCTTACCTCTGATTGACATTCAATTAATGTGTCCATATCACAGGCATTTAGTGTTTTTGACTACAAGAGAAAAAAAGTCAAATTAGTTAAACATCTTTGACCCTTGCCGTGAGGAAATCCGAGGCAGTAACGTAAGAGGGGCACATACAGCATGGCAGCTGCTTGTCAGCTTCATTGGAGTCTGGGCTGACGGTCCAGTGATGAATTTTGCTCCTGTGCAGCCTTGGCTCCGTCTACGAAAAATCATTCGGGAAAGAGTGAGGAGGGAAATACGGAATGCAAAGGCCAGTGTCAGCCCCACTCTGACAAAACACAAAGTCTGAAACTACTAGTGAGAAAAGTGTTCATTTAAAGTCAGTTATGTGTTACCAGATGTCTTACGCTATTAAACACAGCATCGGAACACACTGCTTTCTAAAAGCTTTAAACCTGACGTCTTCATCACGCCAAACTCTGCTTTTCATTTATTAAGTTCCCATCAGGAGATAATCTGAGTAACAGCTAGCATGACAACTAACATTTTGGGAGGAGAGTTCACTATGTGCCAGGGCTCTGTGTTAAGGGCTTTGCACAGATTTTCTCATGTAACCTGAAAAGGGAAAACAGTGGATCCCCCGGACGCTGCTTATGGCAGACATAAAACAAAGGTAACACGTACAGAATTCCTAGAGCCCCCGAAGTGCTGGCTTCCCATGAAAGCAAAGCTGTTTGAGTTTACTCTTCGTAACACTACATGTTGCATATTGCACGGTGAAACCCGTTTTTGTTGGATACCATCTCAAAGCCCAGTGACCCCGCCAGGCAGCTGACTGTTGTGTCAGGCCGATTTATGGTACTTACCCTCGGAGGGCCTCCAGCCAGACTTCTTTTACCTCCCGTGAACTGTGGAAAATTGGAAAAATAACATGACACTTTGCTCCTACTAGTCCAGTGTGAGCGAGGAGACTGAATGGCTCTAACTTCACGTGTTCTGCGTTATAAGGGAGAGGGGGCGGGCAGGTGGAAATTCAGAATGTTACTGAGACCGGAAAGAGCATCATGGGCTGTCGCCCGGGCCAGACACTGCAGAGCTCTCACTTCCTCATTTCTTTTAGGGCAGCTCTGGTTCTTTTTTTTCTTCTTCTTCAACTTCAAAGTCCAACATCTGTAAACCACCGAGAGTGGAAAAGATGACATATGGCCATAGGTGATGGCTCTGATTCATGTCACAGGTGGGATGTGTGAATAAGAAATTGTGTTATTCTGTACGTAAACATCATCGTATTTTCTAAAGTGATCATTTCAGGTGCCCTTTATTTTGGTATCCTGTTTGGGTGCGGTCTCCCCACCCATCCACCGTCTCCTCTGTTCATCGGTACATTGATAAGCACCCTCTAGCTGCGGGATGTGGTCCCTCCAAGAAAGCCAAGACAGGCTGCCTCTTTTGAAATGCAGTCATCATCCAAAGTCAGGTCAGTTTCCTTTGGGATTATGACTAGTCCACCAGAGCAGGCTGTCTACATGTTAACCTCTTCCTTAACTCAGTACTTAAGTTATAGTCAGATCAGCTCTAATTCTGACATGAGAGGAAAATGATTTCCTTTGATTGGACATTTGAAAGTAGAAAGGAGATGGTGAATTTCATTTGTGGATTTGACGTTCTGGATGAAAGAGAATCTCTGCTCTTTCCTATGGCTTAGGCTATATATGAAATGACTCAAATATCCTGGCAACAGAATGGATACATACAGGGTGACGCATTTCCACACAGTGGAGTCCTACAGAGCCCTGAGAATGAATAGTCTACAACTACATTCAATGACATGACTGGGTTTCAGAAAATAATGTTGAGTGAAAGAGGCCAGACGCAAAAATGTATATCTTGCATACAGAGCCCCCAGATAGCAAAAGTAATCTGTGTTATTAGAAGCCAGCATGGCATTTCTGTAGGGCTGGGAAGTGACTCTGATGGGGTCAGAGAGGGTCCTTCTCTTGACTCCAAGGAGGGTTCTGCCTCTTGATCTGGTGGTTGTGGTTATTCAGTTGCTAAGTCATGTCTGACTCTTTGCAACTCTATGGACTGGCCCGCCGGGCTCCTCTGACCTGGAAATTCTGGCAAGAAGAGTGGAATGGGTTGCCATGCCCTCCTCTAAGAGATCTTCCTGACCAAGGGATTGAACCCGTGTCTCTTACATCTCCTGCTTTGTCAGGAAGGTTCTTTACCACTAGCACCACCTGCTGCTGCTGCTGCTAAATTGATTCAGTCGTGTCCGACTCTTAGTGACCCCATGGACTGCAGCCCCCCAGGCTCCTCTGTCCATGGAATTTCCCAGGCAAGAATACTGGAGTGGGTTGCCGTTTCCTTCTCCAGGGGATCTTCCCAACTTAAGGATCAAACCTCCATCTCTTATGTCTCCTGCATGGGCAGGTGGGTCCTTTACCACTAGTGCCACCTGGGGCGCACCTGGGAAGTCCCGATCTCCAGGAGTTTGCTCAAATTCTATCCATTAAATCAGTGATGCAATCTAACCATCTCATCCTCTGTTGCCCCCTTCTCCTCCTGCCCTCAAGCTTCCCCAGCATCAGGGTCTTATTTCCAATGAGCTGGCTCTTTGCATCAGGTGGCCAAAGTATTAGAGCGTCAGCTTCAGCATCAGTCCTTCCAATTCAGGACTGATTTCTTTTAGGATTGACTGGTTTGGTCTCTCTGCAGTCCAAGGGACTCTCAAGAGTCTTCTCCAACACCACAGTTCAAAAGAATAAATTCTTTGGGGCTCACTCTTCTTCACGGGCCAACTCTCACAGGTACATGTCTACTGGAAAAATTGTACCTTTGACTATACAGACAAAGTGATGTCTCTGTTTTTTAAGATGCTATCTAGGTTGGTCATAGCTTTCCTTCCAAGGAGCAAGCATCTTTTAATTTCATGGCTGCAGTCACCATCCGCAGTGATTTTGGAGCCCAAGAAAGTAAAGTCTGTCACTGCATCCAATTTTCCCTCTTCTATTCACCATGAAGTGATGGGACTGGATGCCATGATCTTAGTTTTTTGAATGTTGAGTCTTAAGCCAGCTTTTCACTTTCACCCTCATCAAGAGACTCTTTAGCTCCTCTTCACTTTCTGCCATTAGACTGGTATCATCTGCATATCTGAGGTTCTTGATATTTTTCCTGACAATCTCGATTCCAGCCAGTGATTCATCCAGCCTGGCATTTGCATAATGTACTTTGAGTATAAGTTAAGGAGGGTGAAAATATACAGCCTCGATGTAATCCTTTACCAATTTTGAGCCAGGCAGTCAGTTATTTCAAGTCTGGATCTAACTGTTGCTTCTTGACCTGCATACAGGTTTCTCAACAGACAGGTAAGGTGGTCTGGTATTCCCAGCTCTTTAAGAATTTTCCACAATTTGTTGTGATCTATATAGTCAACGCTTTAGGGTAGTCAATGAAGCAGAAACAGATGTTTTTCTAGAACTCCTTATTTCTCCATGATCCAATGAAAGTTGGCAATTTGATCTCTGGTTACTCTGCCTCTTTGAAACCCAGCTTGTATATCTGGAAGTTCTTGGTTCACATACGACTAAAGCCTAACTTGAAGGATTTTGAGCATAACCTTGCCAACATGTGAAATAAGCGCAATTGTATGATATTTGTAACATTCTTTGGCGTTGCCCTTCTTTGGGATTAGAATAAAAACTGACCTTTTCCAGTCCTGTGGCCACTGCTGAGTTTTCTAAATTTGCTGGCATGTTGAGTGCCACACTTTAACAGCATCATTTTTAGGACTGAAGCTGGTGCTGCTAGTCTTAAGTGTATATTTCTGTATGTTTGTTACTCTTCAACAAAAAGTTGACAAATACCTTGACTTAATTCGTTATTAGCACCTGAAATTCTCAGCCTTTTTCATATGGATAGTACTGTTGTTTTTATACTGAAAGGAGGTCACGACGAGGCACACTTTGAGAAACTGAGGCACAGAGCTGTTAAAATTCGCCCCCTAACTCGGTGTCTCGGGGGGTGACCTCAGGGTGGAGTTGGTGTCTAGGTTTCCAGAAAACTGCCAGGGTTTACCCAGCACTCCTACCACAACTGCAGATGCTACTGATTTTTCAGCCTCCCTTTCCCCTTAGAAAACTCTGAAATGAACTCACTGACTTCAATTTACTGCTACACAAAAGGGCATTACGGTGGCTCGGTGGTAAAGAATCCACCTGCCAATGCAGGAGAGTCAACAGTCGTGGGTCTGAAGCCTGTGTCGGGAAGATCTCCTGGAGGAGGAGGAAATGACAATCCACTCCGGCATTCTTGCCTGGAAAATTCCATGGACAGAGGAGCCTGGTGGGGGGCTACGGTCCACGGGGTCACAAGGAGTCGGACACAGTTAAGCGCAGCATGGGATGCTATCCTATCCTAGAGTCAGGAAGTGGTAGGTACTCAATTGATAATTTCTGTATAAATACATTTACTTTTGAAGTAGTCCCATGGAGTATTACTACTATATATATGTGTGTGTTTTCTGAATTTTTCATTGGGTACTTTTTAAAGTTATTCTAAGAAACTTAATGTTGGCACTGCTCTTACTGACATATTTCCTTTTTTAAAAAAAAAAAAAAAACAAAGACCATACTTTTTTCCTCATCTTTACAGCTGTTATGTTATGCCCTATGCCCCACATTCTACCAGTGATTTAAAAACTTTTTTTCCTCTTGCCATGGGATTATATGGTTTTTTTTTTTTTTTTTGGCTGCACTGCACAGCATATGGGATTTTAGTTCCTTGACCAGGGATCAAACGCTGGCCCTCAGCAGTGGAAGCACAGATTCTTAAGCATTAGACCACCAGGGAAGTCCTCATATTCAAAAGCAGATGAATCTAGAATCCGGATATATAAAATTAAAAAAAAAAGGCATTTTTAAAGTTGGTTGCTCTAGTGAGAGATGGGTGAGGGAATCGTGGACCCACATTTTGCCTTTTCTGACAAGCCCAAGCTGGGGCTCAAAAACTTATGTTATTAGAAGTTCTCAAAGTGCGTTCAGGGACCCCTGGAGCCCTTTCAGCAGAGTCCACAAGGTCAAACTATTTTGTAATAATGAGATGCTAGCTGCTTTTTTGGCTATTCTCTCAAGAGTATATAATGGAGTTTTCCAGAAGCCTTATGATATGGAATGTTTTGATAGCTATGGGAATGCAGGCTTGCATTTTCCTGTGTTTTAAATTTTTCTCAGTTTTCATTTCTCCTAAGATTGAAGCGACTTAGTAGTAGTAGTAGTAGATATAACTTAGATAAATCAGAGAGCTTTAGAGTTGCCAACAATTTAGTAAAGTTCCTGAGACTGACAGAGTTTGAGAACTGCCAATACCCGTCATGTCTTTCCAGGTGAGAAAATCCCACATACGTGTCTTGTTTATCTATTATCTTCACTACACTCCTGCTGAGTTGCTTCAGTCGTGTCCGACTCTGTGCCACCCCACAGACTGCAGCCCACCAGGCTCCGCCGTCCCTGGGATTCTCCAGGCAAGAACACTGGAGTGGGTTGCCATTTCCTTCTCCAATGCATGAAAGTGAAAAGTGAAAGTGAAGTCGCTCAGTCGTGTCCGACTCTTCGCAGCCCCATGGACTGCAGCCCACCAGGCTCCTCTGCCCATGGGATTTTCCAGGCGAGAGTATTGGAGTGGTGCCACTGCCGTCTCCACAGCCACTTTCAAATGCAAATCCTTGCCAAGGTGCGCTGTCCGATGGCCCATCGCTCCTCATTGCGTGTTGTCTGTTAGCAGCTCGACAAGTCTTGGAGGGAGGACAGGACTCTTTCCTGCTCACTTTCATCTGCAGCACTGTGATTCTCCACGTTTCCCACGACGCCTCTGTGTTGGCAGCTGCCCCAGGGTGGTCCTCACCCGCTTCCCTCCACATCGGAGTCTTGGGTCCAGTATGGTGGTCACTTCACTACGCTTATTCTCAGTTCTCCTAATGACACAAATGTCCTTCTATATATAAACTCTAAACTCAGCCATCGACATACGAAAAATGAGGAAGCTGGGTATAAGAGAAGTGCTATTTCTCTTTGGATGTGTCATTTAAAACTTTGTGAATTTTTAAATGAAATTTGATTGCTGCTGGGGGGTTATATATATGTTTTCATGTAGAGGATCATGTCTTTAAATTTATTGTGAATTAGTGAATCTATTATTATAAGAAACACATATGAGCATGTCCATTATGTGTTTCAGTAACAACTCTTTTGAAAAAACAGAATGTGTTTGTTAATTATGTTGTGATAATTTGGGGCCTTTTTAAAAGGAAGAAAATGCTTAAAATGCAAGTGCTATAAATTATATTCAGTTCTGTTTTTCCTTCTTCTTCCTCTCCTTCTTCTCCACTTTCTTCCTCTTCTTTTTTTGGAGACTGAATTATGGGACTAGACACGGATATTTACTGACCCTGAATCAGGGCTGAATGGGTTTTAAGCAAGCAATGAATTTAACCTTCTGCTCATATCCCGATGTTTTTATCTTTGCAGCAACCCCTACAAATTGTCTCTTTGACATTGTTCTTGAAGTCTTCTCTTTCTAAGGGCATTCCTACTCCTGAGGAAGCCATTCCCTGATTCAGCAGAAGGCTCCTGGCTATGTCAGAGTGAAACCTGTCCCCTCTTCCTCTAAACCTTCCCTGTTTTAAATCCCATTCTCTCCTGGGATATAGAGGCTCCCAGCTTCGTCTATTCAACCCCTGCTGCCCCCAAGCCTCCCACTCGCAAAACAGACCAAGACCCTTCTCAGTAGGCACCGTTCTTGCATGACATCCATCATCAGCTCTGCATTCTAACAGTTCAAGGCTAAAAAGAGATGCTTATTGAACACCTACTACATGCCCTGTATTGTCCTAGGCATTTTCAGACACCTCATCTGACATCATTTTTAGAACAACACTGAGCGGTCATCCCCCTGCCGTCTTACAGCTGAGTCACTTGGGGCTCCATGTGTCAGTTCATTTACCCAAGTTCACTCTGTTGAACCTGGGTCTCTGGATACTAAGGCCAGTAGTCTTTCCATGATTTCCCCATACTGATACAGACCAGACGAGTCCAGGTGCATCCCTGTGGGGAGCTCTTACCTAGCAGACAGAGTCAGATTTAGGGCACTGTCCTGAAACTTCAAACTCTCCTTTCATCAGTTTCATTAGTAATAATCAATTGAATACAATTTGAGGCGCTTCCCTCAAATTGTAGCTCAGTTGGTAAATAACCTGCCTTCAATGCAGGAGACCTAGGTTTGATTCCTGGGTTGGGAAGATCGCTTGGAGAAGGAAATGGCGACCCACTCCAGTTTTCTTCCCTGGAAAATCCCATGGACATAGAAGGCTGGCAGGCTACAGTCCATGGGATCGAAAGAGTTGGACACGACTTAGCGGCTAAACCACCAGAATACAATTTACATCATCTTAAAAAAAAATACATAGCACCAAAGGCTCAGTGACCTACAGAAACAGTTCCATAGAGAGATTAGCATTTTTCACTTGTCTATAATTCTTCCATCAGCCAACAACATCCTATTTTAGTAAAGTTAGTGGTAAGTACGTCAAAAGAAAGGGCTTCCCAAGTGGCGCAGTGGTAAGGAATCCATCTGCCAATTCAGGAGAAGCAAGTTTGATTCCTGAATCAGGAAAATTCCCTGGAGTAGGAAATGGCAATCTGCTCCAGGATTCTTGTTTGGAGAATCCCATGGACAGAGGAGCCCGGCTGGCTACAGTCCCTGGGATTGCAAAGTCAGACAGCACTGAGCACACACACTCCCACACGTCCAAAGAAGAGTGAGTTAGAGCCTTGGCAACTGCAGAGCAGTAATATCTTTTGGCTCTTCGTATAGACTGGAGAACCAAGTAGGAAGGGCCATTTTCTATGCTCCTGGAAGGGTCTGATGGTCGTCATCTAAACCACAGGTAAGTTTTGTAACTGGTGGAAAGCTGCATCAGCAGGAGGTCCTGGTGGTGACGGAAGAGATGACCACCTCACCCACCGTGGTGCTGCCCCGCTCGACACGTGGCTCCCACTGTGGAAACCAAGTAGGAAGGGCCAGGTCCTACACCACTGATTCTGAAAATCTCAGAGTAAGTTTGATTGTGGCTTCTCTGGACAAGGGTTGAAACATCTGTGGATACATTGTGAAATTTGGAAGAGCTTCCCTTGTGGCTCGGCTGGTAAAGAATCCACCCGCAATGCGGGAGACCTGAGTTTGATCCCTGGGTTGGAAAGATCCCCTGCAGGAGGAAAAGGCTACCCACGCTAGTATTCTGGCCTGGAGAAGACCATGGACTGTACAGTCCATGGAGGAGCAAAGAGTTGGACACCACTGAGCGACTTTCACTTCACTGTCAAAAAGCAACCAAAAAAGCAAAGATCATTTTCACTCTCTCCATAGTCTTAGAATTTCTTTCAGAAAGCATGTTCTTACCCTGCATGACAAGAGTTTTCAGAACCTGGAAAGGACCTTAAACGGCTTTTGCTAGTAGGCAGAAATAGACAGGGAGGCCTGGCGTGCTGCAGTCCGTGGGGTCACAAAGAGTCAGATATGACTGAGTGACCAAACATCAAGAAGTAGGCAAGACAGGCGGTCAGGTTGAAGAAACACATTGCGAAGATGATCCTCGTGTTAGGATGTTTATTGCTTAGCTCATGGTCACTAACGATTTTTTTCTCCCAAGAACTGGTTCTGTTTTTACTGGGACGAGCGTCTAAAGGCAATAAACTTCGTGATGGAGTCTGTGATTTCTAAGCTGAGTGCGTATTTTTGGGTGTTACTGATAGCACTCAGGTTTCTTCCTGCTGCTCCGGGCTGATTCTTGATACCCCTTCATGAAGGCTGTTACTACTCCAGTCCTGACAGCTGTGACCAAGACTTACGAGTCATTCACTCCATATTTTCCAGAGGGACTGTGCAGTGTTACCCATCTTGCCATGGAAACAATCACTTGAGAACCAGTCTTTCCATCCTAAGCTCACTCTTCCTTCCTCTCTGTGACCCAGAGCCCTGAGTTTCTTAATTAGAGTGATATCAGCTACTTCTGGAGGAGGCAATGGCACCCCACTCCAGTCCTAGTGCCTGGAAAATCCAATGGAGGAGGAGCCTGGAAGCCTGCAGTCCATGGGGTCGCTACAAGTGGGACACGACTGAGCAACTGCACTTTTACTCTTCACTTTCTGCACTGGAGAAGGAAATGGCAACCCACTCCAGTGTTCTTGCCTGGAGAATCCCAGGGATGGGGGAGCCTGGTGGGCTGCTATCTATGGGGTCACACAGAGTCAGACACGACTGAAGCAACTTAGCAGCAGCAACTGCTTCCTAGGGCTTCCCAGGTGGTGCTGTGGTAAAGAATCCGCCTGCAAGGCAGGAGACATAGGATATATGGGTTCGATCCCTGGGTTGGGAAGATCCCCTGAAGGAGGAAATGGCAACCCACTCCAGTATTCTTGCTTGGAGAGTCCCATGGACAGAGGAGCCTGGTGGGCTACAGTCCATAGGAACGCAAAGAATCAGACGCAACTGAGCATACATGTAAGGCAACTACTTCCTGCATGGAGGAGTCTTTTCTCAAAGAGGTCACAATTTCCTCGAGGACTTTTACATCACAGCAGTGCCCGACGACTGATGGATACTCTGACCTTCTAGAAAGTTCTTCAAGTTACAAATAAAAAAATTTCAAAATAATCGAGCCTTTTCTCTGATTATGAGTCCCCCTCCCCAACCTGCCATGTTTTAGCCACGGAATCTTGTTATTCCCCAGAAAGTACACTGCACTTTTAGTCCCTTGGACAGCAAGGAGATCAACTCTTGATATTCATTGGAAGGACTGATGCTGAAGCTGAAGCTCCAATACTTTGGCCACTTACTTTGAAAAATCGACTTATTGGAAAAGATCCTGATGCTGGAAAAGACTGAAGGCAGAAAGGGAAGAGGGCGGCAGAAGATGGGATGGTTGGATGGCATCACCGACTCAACGGACATGAATTTGAGCAAACTCCAGGAGACTGTGAAGCATAGGGAAGCCTGGCGTGCTGCAGTCCGTGGGGTCGCAGAGTCAGACACGACTGAGCGGCTGAACAGTAGCAACGGTGCAGTCCTCCTGCCACTCTGAGGTGAAGCTCTCCCCTCCCTGGAAGGCTGCTCACCACAGCCTGGTGGGAGCCGCTGGTTCCCTCCGAGTCCAGCTCAAGCCCCATCTCCCTAAGATGCGTCCCACAGACCCTTGCAGAGGGGATCAAGCTCCCTTCCCCGGTTCTGCAGGTGACCACCCTGCATCTCCAGAAACCAGGGGCCAACCTCCGCCTTCTGTCAAGTGCCCTGCACAGGGCATGGTGCAGAGCAGGCGTTTATACACTTCTATTACCGCCCACAACAAAATTCTGTTACCACATGCAAGCAATTAAATCTTGCTCTATGTTTACTGGGGTTGAAAGGTGTTACTTGGCCTCTTTCTCCTCTGTCGTGAAGTGACAGTGACAGGGCAGTGCTTAAAGCTGAAGACCTTAAGGGTGTCTGCTCCTGGCAGCTCTGGCCATCATGACTGGCAGGTTGACGTTGACACCAGCTCTTTAGAATTAGGCCAGCAGACTTTCTGGTTTTGGCTGAGGTAAGGAGGCCTCACCTGAGACAGGTTTGAGAAAGCAGGGCTCAGCGCCTGGGTGCTGACTGTGTCGATGAACTTGGAGGGCGCAGTCATGACTGTCTCATCACCTCCCGCCCTCCACCAACCAAAGCCTCACTTCTCTGGGGGCAGGAAATCCTGCGATGTTTCCTCTCAGATCCTCTGACTTCACCTGCCCCGGAGCCATCTAGTCAAGACTATGGTTTTTCCAGGAGTCATGTATGGATGTAAGCGTTGAACTACAAAGAAAGTTGAGCACCAAAGAATTGATGCTTTTGAACTGTGGTGGTGGAGAAGACTCTTGAGAGTCCCTTGGACTGCAAGGAGATCCAACCAGTCCATCCTAAAGGAGATCAGTCTTGAATATTCATTGGAAGGACTGATGCTGAAGCTGAAACTCCAATACTTTGACCATCTGATGTGCAGAACTGACCCACTGGAAAAGACCCTGATGCTGGGAAGGATTAAAGGCAGGAGGAGAAGGGGACAACAGAGGATGAGATGGCTGGATGGCATCACCAACTCAATGAACATGAGTTTGGGTGAACTCCGGGGTTGGTGATGGACAGGGAGGCCTGGCATGCTGCAGTCCATGGGGTTGCAAAGAGTCTGACACGACTGAGCAACTGAACTGAACTGGCCCTGGGGATCAGGTTCCATGCTGTGCAGCTGAGGAGGCTTGGACACCAGGACTTAGAATCAAGGACCAGGGTGCAGTGGAGTCAGCACTCCAAGGCTTTTCCTCTCTCTGCTGTGAACTCTCCACTGTCCTGAGTCCTCAAGCCAGAGTGGGCTCAGGTCTCACCTTTAAGTGAGGGCATGGGATTCACTGACCTGCCGAGCACTCGGCTATGCTAAATTCCTTTTTCATTAGATGACTGTGGTTGTAGTGAACTAACAGTAAAACTCCTTGCCTGCCTCTCTAAGAAACATCCATGAAAGTCTGTCAGTGCATGGAGGGGGTGGGGGGAGAGACGTCCCACCTTCTCCCAGCCCAGGGCTCGTGGAGGGTGCTTGGGATAGAGGCTAGGTGGGGGTTTGGGCTGGGGCAGAGGAAATCCATTCCACGTCCTTTAGGGTCATTCTTCTTCCTGGTAGGAAGAGGGCTGTCCTCCAGCCAAACTTTAACTTTCCTATGGCTCGACAGTTGCCTGAACATCCCCAAGGCTTGCTGGGCCACAGCGTCCCCAATACTGCGGGTGTCACTGTATCTTGCAGAATGATTTGCTGTGTCCATAAAATGCCTGCATTTTTGCGGTGGATACATGTATGTTTTAAACCTGCCTCCCAGATCTTTGTGATAATATATCTTTGTGTTGGAATACAAACTTGCCTCAGCATAAAATAGCATTGGAAGAACTCAGTGTTTTCAGAAAGCTGGCTTGAAAAATAAGAAAGGCTAGAACGAAATGTTCTTTTAAAACTGCCTTCCCCACTTACTGAGGTCACGATAAAGAATTAGAAATAAACTATCTTGAGATTAGGAGATTAGAATCTGTGAATTGCTGATGATATAACCAGCTCCACGCCATAGGCAAGGCAATGCTCCAACTTACTTGCATAGATCAGTTTAAGAACTAAAGAAGCCTTCGTGATTGTATTTTGGCCCCCAAAATTGAACAAAGAAAACATGATGTCAAAAAAGGGTGAGTCGGGAACTCTGAGTATCTTTTAACTACAGCATAATTCAGCAGATTTTTTGAAGAAAAACAGAGAAAATTATGACAATTGAGGTTCTTTGTTAGCCGTCTACAAAAATCATGTGCAGCATTTGTTAAAAAAAAAAAAAATCCGAACTAAAAAAGTAGTAACTGTGGAAAAATGTTTAGTTAGCCTGTTTCCAAAATACCTTTTAAAGAGATATTTCTTCTAATTTTCTTTGATTTTTTTTTAAAACTCAACGCTTTTTTTCATTTGTCATGTGAAAAAAATTATCCAGGCTTTTTAAACCCTGCTTAAATTTTTAAAAAGAAAAGTATTTGTCACTTTGAATCTGTGTGGTCCTTTTCTCAGACACTATGGCTTATTTGGTGTCTCTTGAGAAAGTCTCCTAGGAAAGGCCTCTGAAGGTGGCGTCGGCTCCTGGGGCTGGGGGTTCAGGGTGCTGTGGCCGTAGGTAGGGCAGTGTGGTCGAAGCTCCCACAAGAGGCAGGGGTTTCTATGCGAGCCCCAACCTAGCCGGAGCGGGGCTGTCAGTGATGAGGGCTCTGTGATCGAAGGATGGCTTGGTCTCCCCATTTCCAGGTTCAGCCACCGACCACCCGTTAGTGGCCAGGACCATGAGTGCCTTTTTTCCCCTGGTAATGGAAGCCTCTCGGATGCTCCAGTTCAGACTGGTTCTGATTTAGATCTCGGGATGTTGCTCAGATGGAGTAGGAAATGGCAATGCATTCCAGTATTCTTGCCTGGGAAATCCCAAGGACAGAGGAGCCTGGTGGGCTACAGTCTGTGGGGTCACAAAGAGTCAGACTGAGTGACTAAACAGCAAGAGCCTCTGGGCAGAGGGGTCAAGATGAATCCATGATGATTCTGGTAAGCCTGATAACCTCCTTTAGAGGAAGGCGGATGAGAAAATGGATCGGAAGAATAAGAACAAATTTACACTACGTCATGGGAGAGTGTGTGGTCACCAGTACACACTGCTGATATTCTTAATTGCTTAGCTCTCCCCTTCTGGGAGTGGATGAACTGAACCAGAGCACTGGTGTGTTCTTTGTAGCCTGTGACTCCTGGGTTTTTCCTACAGATAAAAGAATCACAAGGTTTTGCCTTCTGCCTTNTACGTCATGGGAGAGTGTGTGGTCACCAGTACACACTGCTGATATTCTTAATTGCTTAGCTCTCCCCTTCTGGGAGTGGATGAACTGAACCAGAGCACTGGTGTGTTCTTTGTAGCCTGTGACTCCTGGGTTTTTCCTACAGATAAAAGAATCACAAGGTTTTGCCTTCTGCCTTTGGGCCATAAAACATACAGAATGCTAATAACCACATATTTTTTAAAAACTGTTCTTGTATCTGTCCTAAATTTTATATATGTTGATGGCAAAACTGAGCCCAAATGCCATTTCTCTGAGATGTATCTTTTGTGAGAAGTTCAGTAAATCTCAAAAAGCAACTCCCCCCCCCCCCAAATTTGCCAAATAGTGTTGGTCAAATTTGAGCACTTATCAGCATCACCTGGTGTGTGTTAGTCAGTCATAGCAGATTTTTTGTGATCCCACGGACTGTAGCCTGCCAGGAATTCTCCAAGCAAGAACACTGTAGTGGATTGCCATTTCCTTCTCCATGGGTTGCCATGGCCTGTTCTGGAGGTTCTTCCCAGCCCAGGGATCGAACCCAGGTCTCCCTCATTGCAGGCCGATTCTTTACTGTCTGAGCCACCAGGAAAGCCCAAGAATACTGGAGTGGGTAGCCTATCCCTTCTCCAGGGGATCCTCCTGACCCAGGAATCAAATCAGGGTCTCCTGCATTGCAGGCAGATTCTTTATCAGCTGAGCTACCAGGGAAGGCCAGCATCANCTTTACTGTCTGAGCCACCAGGAAAGCCCAAGAATACTGGAGTGGGTAGCCTATCCCTTCTCCAGGGGATCCTCCTGACCCAGGAATCAAATCAGGGTCTCCTGCATTGCAGGCAGATTCTTTATCAGCTGAGCTACCAGGGAAGGCCAGCATCACCTGGAGGACACATTAAAACCCTGACTGTGGGCCTTGAACCTGACGCCTCTGACTCAGCAGCTCTGGGGAAAGGCCCGGGCACTGTACATCCCCAACAGTCCCAGATTGGGCTGCAGACCGTACTTGGGAAGCCTCCGAGAGAAGAGCTGGGAAAAAGTGAGCATGCTCACTCCTGCATCCTGTGCGCCGCGGTGGTTTACGTGGCGACACCTTTATAATCACTGGGCTATTCCACCATCCTGGCACTTTGCTGGCCTGCGAGCATTTGTCTTGCCCCTGAAATGAGCCCGCAGGTCCTTACAACAGAGAAATTCATTCTGACACCCTGAGACAGCCCCTGGGGGGGCCAGTAGGAAGTTCACAAATGTTCATCTGTAAGAATGAGAAAAGTGGCAGCTTCCCCAGTCGGAAGGGCCGCTTCTGCTTCATCAGGTAGTGAGTACGTCTCAGATCCTGGTTGCTGTGCTCTATGCTGTTTTTCCAGATGAGACTTTGGGGCAGGGGCTACTCCAAAGGAATTGTGCAACCTCTCGTGTCCAGAATAATCCCAAGAACCTTTAATAGACCATCAGAGAGATAACAGCCATTGTTGATTCACTTAGGGGCCTAAAATCGAATGAAACAGCAGCTTTGCTGATTTTATTTTTTTCACAAAAATGTGGTAATCACCTGTTGGTGACTCACTTTCAGTGGCACTGGGTTAAGGAAACCAAATGGACCGCAAGTTACATTGGCTCGTTCTGAACCTTGGAGTCGGCTGTTTGCCCACAGGGTGTCTGTTCCTCATTAGGAGGGCTGGGCTATCTGCAGATGCTCTTCTGCAAATTTCTAAACACTTGAAGGAGAGCTTCCTTTACTGCTATCTACCAGAACATGGTGTGTGTGTGTGTGTATAACATTGTCCTTTCTCTTACACATCACAAATGACCAGGTAGATAGAATACATAAATGTTAGTTGAATCTTTCTTGCCATACAAGAAAAGCTAGTTTCAAGTTTAAGCTGCAGTCCTTTGCACACTTAGCTGCACACTAGAATCCCTTGGGGGAGCTTTTAAAAATCCCCAATACCAAAGCCACTTCTTATACCAACCAGTGAAACTGTCATTTCTGAAGATGGGATTCAGACATCGGAATTAAAAAAAAAATTCTACAGAGAATTGCAATAGGCAGCCAAACTTGAGGTCCAGAGATCTTAGCAACAGCCTTCGGGTTAAACTGATCTGTTAATTCTGCACCTGGATCCTTTTCTGCAATTCCAGCCCTGGATGAGCTTCGAAGCAGCAGGTACGCTCCCGGGCAGGGCGAGAGGCTGGGTCTGTTTCCCTTCTCAGAAGAACACCACTCCTGGAGAACCACTGTCCTGACCCACTCTCTTCTGCTCACAGAGGGAGGGAGCTGGGGTGACTTAGGATCTGCTGCAATCTTGCGGTTGATCAAAAGTGGCCATGGCTTCTGTACAGCTGCTCCCAGCAAGCGATGGCATCTACTTCCCCACCCCCTGAAGCTGAGCTGCTCTCACGACTTGCTCTGTCCTGTAGGGTGTGACAAAAGGGATGTCATGTGCGTTCTGAAGCCTGGGTCTGCAGTTGCCCAGAAGCTCCAACTTTTGCTCTCCTGCATGCAGCTCTGAGATGGCCGTGTGGGCAGGCATGCTCGCCTCCCAGAGGATGAAAGGCTGCGTGGAGGAGCGGCCAGGCGCCCTGCACAGCCAGCACCCACTCGCAGACTGCAGGGACTCTCCGGCTGAAGGGTGCCATCTGAGTGAGGACACGTGAAACAGCAGAGGAGCTCCAGCCAGTAGAGTCAGGAAAATCAGAAACTGCTGCTGTGTAAGAGACTGTGTTTTGAGGTGGTTGTTACTCAGGAATAGAAGCCTGAGACCAACAGGGACTCCAGCAACTGTTCTCGTGACTTCTGCACAAGCGCCACGAGACCAGCTCTGCGTGGCACTGCCAGTACTGATTTTAAAAAGCACTGACTTAACCTCTTTCTCAGTGGGAGTCTTCATTTTCAAGCAGCTTCATGACCTATTGGGACTTCTCTGATAACTCCTGCAATGCAGGAGATACAAGGAGACATGGGTTTGATCCCTGGGTCGGGAAGATCCCCTGGAGGAGGAAATGGTACCCCACTCCAGTATTCCTGCCTGGAGAATCCCATGGACAGAGGAGCCTGGTGGGCTACAGTCCATGGGGTTGCCAAAGAGTCATCATGACTTAGCGACTAAATAACAACGACAAACATGAACTATTGATATGATATTTCTCAACTGAGTGTGATGCATTTTTCATGATAACAAAATTTAAANACTCCAGTATTCCTGCCTGGAGAATCCCATGGACAGAGGAGCCTGGTGGGCTACAGTCCATGGGGTTGCCAAAGAGTCATCATGACTTAGCGACTAAATAACAACGACAAACATGAACTATTGATATGATATTTCTCAACTGAGTGTGATGCATTTTTCATGATAACAAAATTTAAAGCAGACTGTAGAGATGTAAAATAAATATCAACCAGTGAAGGACGCTAAAAAAAAAAAATCAGTACCCATGGATGCCAATTATGTATCAGGAAGCTTTCAGGTGCGAAACTGAAGGCTAAAGTAGCCAGAACTTTGAATAATACATTGAAACAAATTCCAGAAAAGAACGGTGGTCTCTGAGGGCTCCAGGAATTGAACTACTTCTGTAAATTTACTTCTGATATTATTTATAGTCAGTCAGTGGGTGAAGTGCTTAACTGGGTGTTGAAAAATTTGGGAAAAGGACATGGTTCCCAGGCTCAAGGAGAACCATTCCCATCACTTTGGTTTTCCAAGTCAGTAACTGCTGACAGCGTTCGTAATCTCGGTTCTGACGGTGGGAACTCAAACCTAGCTCTCGTGGAGACAGTCTGTGGTTCTTCAGTGGAAGGAGGGGAGCCCCAGCTCCACTAGGGTTTTGTGGACAGGAGGGTGGAGCCGGGGCGGGGGTGGGGAATGGGGCTTCTCACGCCGCAGTCCTGAAAGGGCCTCTACTGGGCAACATACTCGTGTGGTTAAGCGTCTAGGAGTAATTAAACCAGAAGGCTGTGCCTTGCAACTAACCACTCAGATTTTACCTCCTCATATTACACTCGTGTGCCTGCGTGCGCAACACACACACACACACACACACACACTGGTTTGCTAGGGCTGCCACGACAGAATACCATAGACTGGGTGGCTTAATCAATTGAAATGTATTTTTCACAGTTCTAGAGGCTAGAACTTGCCTGGTGGCTCAGACAGTAAAGAACCCGTCTGCAATTTGGGAAACCTGGGTTCGACCCCTGGGTCAGGAAGATCCCCTGGGGGAGGAAATGGCAACCCACTCCAGTATTCTCGCCTGCAGAAATCCCAAGGACAGAGGAGCCTGGCGGGCTACACGGGGTCGCAAAGAGTCAGACACAGCTGAGCGGCTAAGCACAGAGCCTAACAGGCCAAAATGGAGGTGTCTGCGGGTTTGGGTTCTCCTGAGGCCTCGCTCCTGGGCTTGCCGAGCGGCCGCCTTCCCGCGGTGCCCCCACAGGGCCTTTCCTCTGCGGTGCACGTGGAAAGTGTGGGACCTGGGGCTCTCTGGGTGTCCTAACCTCCTCTTCTCATAACGACACTGGGTCTTGCTGCATCACAGAGCATCCCAGCGGCCTCATTTTAGCTGCACCAGCTCACACCAGGCCTCTCGAGACACCGTCATGTTCTAAGGCACTTCATTCGAGTTAGGGATGTGGCATATGGACTCGTGTGTGTGTGTGTAAGTCCACAGACATATGTTTCACCGACAGAAGTATGTCTGCATTTGTTTCCCTGTCAAGGAGTTCGCGTCAGCCCTGCCTGATGTTAAAGTCTACAGACAACGACAAAGGGAAGAGGAAGGCAAGCGGCTCTGAAGCAGCAGACGCTCAAGCCTGAGTCACCGGAGGTGAGGGGCTGGAGGCGGGCAGGAACCCGGAGGGCCCGGGGCGGGGTGGTGGTGGCGGTGGGGCGGCTCAAAAGCCGGCTCTGGCTCTCGGAGGGGCGTCAGTTAACCGGGATGAGAACCCCACCTTCTTGAGTGAGATTGCTCAAGTTCTTATTCAGAAATAATCGTCGAAGAGGAAATTTCGGCGGTTCTTCTCTTCCTTCTCCTTCTCAAACTCTCCTAAATGTGATCAGGCGGATGGGACTTCCTTAAACAAAAGTCACTCAGTTCCCATTTTCTCTAATTGGAAGCGTTTCACAGAAAAAGCCCGTCTACCAGATACATATGTGAGACATTTCTTAACTGAGTGGGGGAATTCTGTAGATAACCAGGGACTCTGAGAGCAGGATAGAGGATGTTTGCCTAAATCCAACAACGGGAATTAATTTACAAACTCAACGGACTGTGCTATGGAATCTATTCGACGCCCGAGTCTGAGGGAATGCCTCCCAGATTTGTCTAGCCGACCTTCACACATCCCCCACAGCGGGGTGCTTCTGGGGCCAGCCAGCGGGCTCCCGTGGCCTTCTCCTCGCTCCCGAGAAGTGCTGGAGCCATCGCTGCAGGAGGTGCTACCTTCCTGCTGGCCGTGGAGGGAGGGGCAGACAGGGTTTCAAAAAGGAAACATGCGAAGTCCACCCAGGAACAAACTGGGACAACGTAACATGGTCATCTTGAAACTGGCTGTCAACGAGAATGGCCAAAGATGGAAGACACTGACCCTTGCAGACAACAGTCCTCCAGGCAGAGGTCAGCACGGCCTGGGTGCAGGCCGCCTGGGTCCTTCCAGTCCTGAGCGGGATACCTCCCTTCCTGTGGGTTTTGATTTTGTGGTTCGTTTGCCTTCCTGCATCACTTTTGCTTGTTTGGTTGGTTTTAGTCATGATGGGTTGAAAGACGTTAAGGAAGGAATGGAGCTCCTACGGTATCTCAGCAATCATCTCTGGACATGGCGATTACAAATTTTGCTCAGAATTCATTAAATGAATAAAACATATAAATATTTCCTGTACTGCTTTTTTTCTCAAGAAAGGAATTTATTTCATCCCCTGAAAAAGAAGCTAAATCTAGGACTCAGAGTCACACAGGAGCCCGAGTCTCCCCTGAGGAATGCGGGGACCTGTGGGGCATGGCTGCAACCGTCAAACAGCAGAGGGTCCCCCACTGTCTTCCTGGGGAGCCAGCCTGGTGTCTCTCAACGGTCTCCAGGGGTCTGTGGCTCAACAGATGAATGGTGGTCATTTCCTGTTACACAGACTTTAAGTGAGTGATAACTTGTTTTAAGTTGTTCCTCCATATTTATGGGGTTTCCCAGGTGGCCAGTGGTAAAGAGTCTGCCTGCCAGTGGAGGAGCCACGGGAGGCATGGATTTGATCCCTGGGTTAGGAAGATCCCCTGGAGGAGGAAATGGCAACCCACTCCAGTATTCTTGCCTGGGAAATCCCATGGACAGAGGAGCCTGGTGGGCTACAGTCTGTGTGGTTGTTACAAGGAGTTGGACACAACTGAGTGAATGAACATGCATGCAGCCGTATTTATTGGGAATTTGTCACCAACACTTGTCTATATTGTTAGTCTACTCTGTGCAGCTATTTGACTTGGTACAAAATTATAGTCATTCTAAAGTCAGCATGTTAACACTTCACGGTGATCAAAACCCTTCCTTAGGACTTCCAGGTGACTGATGCTCAAACAAGGCNTGCAGCCGTATTTATTGGGAATTTGTCACCAACACTTGTCTATATTGTTAGTCTACTCTGTGCAGCTATTTGACTTGGTACAAAATTATAGTCATTCTAAAGTCAGCATGTTAACACTTCACGGTGATCAAAACCCTTCCTTAGGACTTCCAGGTGACTGATGCTCAAACAAGGCTGATAGGGATGCCCTGGGGACATCGTAGGCAGTGCTTTGCTTCTGTCTCTGTCAGGGCAGGGGCTGTGTCTCATTACAAAAGCAGCACTCTCTCCACATTGCCTGGCATGTAGGGGCATCCAGTTGAGGCTGGTGGAAGAAATGAATTCCTCTAGGGGACATCTGTGAGTATAGAGCACACGTGACCTTGACTCTGCAGCTGAAGCTGACGGAGGTCCTCAAGTGGTGGCAGAATCACTAGCTGGGTTCATCCAAGTGTAGGCCTGGAGTCAGGAGGGAGGAGGAGGAAGGGGGGTCGTGTTCCCACCTGGGGGCCTTTATGGGAAGGGAGAAGCTACTTCCTACGCAGTACTGAGTCTGGCTTGCTCTGCGGTCTGCCTTGAAAGTCCCACTAATATTGTGACCAGAGGAGAGAAGTCTATTTTGGCTGCCCCAGTAGACAGACTCTATAGAAAATATTTGCAAGAGCTCAGCCAAAGGCCCTGAACAGAGGGAGGAGGTGGCCACAGGGCCAGGAAGCCTTTTGGCTGGTCCCCCGGAGCCCCTCTTTCATCCACTGGTGCCCATAAGCCTGGAGAGAAATACGTTGTCTGAAGCTGCTCAGGGGATTCCTCACTGCTAGTTTTAGTGAATGAGGCCATCTCCCTCCAACCAACAGGAAGTGGGGCGCCATGCCTGTGGTCATTAGTGATGCTATGGGGGAAAAGAAAGGCTTTCATTCCTTCACGTCTTCCTCAGAGCTGTATGTTTCACATAGTGTTACTAGTTTTTTCTTAACAGGAAGAAAACTACTCTGAGTGAGAACTGGTTCTCCCTTCTGGAATCTGCAGACCGCTGCATCCTTTTTCGAGGTTGCCTGTCAGGGTGGCTGCGTCTTAGAGCAGCGCTGCTCAAGGCTGCCTGGACATCAGAGCCACCTAGGGGCCTTGGAAGGATCCCAGGGCACTGGCTGGACCCAGGTCAACTTCTCCGGAATCTTTGGACTCAGGTATCCATATCTTGAAAAAGCCCCCCAAGGAGTTCCAAGCTGAAGCCAGTGTTGCGAACCACTGCCTAGAGTCTAATAGTAGTCCTCACCGGTAAAAGCTTTGATGAAGAAAATGTCCAAAGATTTCTTTTAATTGGAAAAAGTAAATTTTTCATAATCTTATAACTCAAAAGCTACTGAAGGGATTTCCCCTCATGCCTCGAACTTTCCATTAATGAAAAACAAAACAAATCTATACTGAAAACAATAATGAGAAGATTCAGCCCAAAGTAGAATTTTCCAGAAAGTTATGGGCAAGTGAAAAAAACTAAAGACTATCACTGAAAAAAAAAAAAAAAGCTTTTACAGGAATTTCCTTTTAAATTTGCTTGCAATGAGTGTCTCCTTTCAAAGGTGAATAAACAGCATTTGCCAAAAAGCCCCACCCCTGGCTGTTGCTAAGAAGCTCAGTGTCAAGGGATGGAAATGCCCAGGGCAGAGTTAACTCAATCTGACTCAATGTGGGGGTTTTTTTCTTTTTACAAGTCTTTTTTTTTTTTTAATTAAGAAATTAACAAATTTGTAACAGTAAGAGCGCAAGTGGGTTACAAAATGACTAGCAGCTAAATGACTGGTTGAAAAGGATTCTCTTGACAGTCAGAACGGATGGCTCATCTTGCAAACACAACTTTCTAAAGACTGCATCAACCTGATCTTATGCTGGCAAAAGAAATGCATCTCCAGTTAGCTAGATAATAACATTCTGGATAGTCCTGAATTACCCTGAAAGGAGCAGAAAAAGAGGCATGCGACCTAACACTCACTGAGCCTGCACCAGAGCGTTAGACAATTGTTAACCCTTTGCTTTGTTTTCAGTTCAGTTGCTCAGTCATGTCCGACTCTTTGTGACCCCATGAATCACAGCACACCAGGCCTCCCT
>SJYA01004374.1:0-34361 GCA_006410615.1 Neotragus moschatus
CTCGGGCAGGCTGAGTGCGCTTGTGGTTGCAGCCACCCGTGCTGAGTGCTAATCAATCAGTGGCTCTTCTCTCCAACTCTTAAGAAATAAAATTTTGAGTAGTCCAGCTTCAAGGAGACTCAGCTGTTCTTTGAAGACATTTTAAGCACCTGTTTTCCACATGGCACCGTGCTGGGTGTCAAAATAGAACATGAAAATAAAGAACGCCTTCCCTTCCTGAAAGCACACCTCTTCATTTCCTGAGGCGGTGGGTATCACTGGCTGGTGCTGTTATTAATGCCACCATCATTGAATTCAAGAAGCTGGCTCAATGGACATGAGTTTGAGTAAACTCCGGCAGTTGGGGATGGACAGGGAGGCCTGGCGTGCTGTGGTTCATGGGGTCACAAAGAGTTGGACATGACTAAGCAACTGAATTGAACTGAATACTGGAGTGGACAGCCATTCCCTTCTCCAGGGGAGCTTCTGACTTAGGGACCGAACCTGTGTCTCCTACATCCTCTGGGAAGGCCAACTCAACTATACTTCTGTAGGATATTAAAATGAAATAACTGACATTGTTGTGTTGCTAGGATAGTGTCTCATTAAGAGGGAAGGACAAGCTTAAGCTTCAGCATGTCCCACCATGAGCGGACCCTTGGGGCCAAGATTATCGGTGGTTCTTGGAAGGCAGACTGGTTCCCACCTGGGCAGAGGTGCCGAGCAGCGTCCACGTTCTTTTCTCCCAGATCCTGGTTCTCCCCTCTTCCTCACCAACGAGCGCAGTGCTCTGGGGTTCTCCGTCTGCGATCACCACGACCGCTGCCACCGTGCCATCACAACGTGCACGTTTAAACTCACCCTACTTTGTTGCATCACCGACTCCAGAGTCAAAGCAAGAGCACCATTTTGACCAAGTGCTGGTCATCCCATGCCTGAGGTTATGCTGCTGGGGGTCAGGGAGGATGACCTTTTGGTTTCGGGGGTAGGAGGCACGATCCATCTCTCAGGGATTCACACTGTGGTAGACTCCCAGAAAGGAAACAGACGCTGAACTGATGGAATCAAGACAAATGTCCATTACCCCTGCTTAGAGATCTGTCTTCTACGCTTTCCAGATGGGGTCATTTCCTCTGATACAGGCAACTCTGCTTTCTCCTAACTCACATCAACTTCACACCATCCTCTCCAATCGGGGGCTGTATGCCTTCCTTGTTCTTTTTTTTTTTTTTTTTTAAAGATGTTTCTTCTCCAGAAATAACCAATCCAATTAAACTTGACTTGAAGATCAGACAATTGCTGTCATGCTAAATCCGCCCTTTCTGGAACCTAGTTGGAAGTATGATAGGGTGGCCTCTAAGTTTAGAGTTCCCCTAGGTAAAAATATCATCTTGCAAAGGATTGTGTTTAGAAACAAACTTGCCATGGTAGTGTAATTTACAATTATAACTAAGGAAAGCCCAAGGATAGCAGCTTACAATCAAACAGAAAAGCACATTAAATAATCAGTTCCTTTAAATACTGTGAAACATAAATAGCGTTGCTTTAGGAGTCAAAGCTAACCTCATAAGTTTAATTTGGAAATGTTTTCTGGGAAAAGCTCTTCTGTTTCCTTAAGTAAAAATAACCACTAGGGCCAGGGCATAATTCCAGGGCAAACCTGGAGAGGAAATTGGTACAAAAGGCAGATGTGTAATCCACAGTCCTGGTTCCAGCTGCCAGCTTCGCTATAGTGATGCGGAGCACGCACTTCTGATCTGTGATCCTATTCTTGTCTCCCACCCCAGCCCCCATCCGCCAAGCATCCTTGGGTCCCACCCTGTGCCCAGCACAATGACATTGCAGAATATGACTGTGTCTTCTTGTTTTCTGGCTTTTTTTTGGTTTTCACCGGTGGCAGGAGCAGGCTGGAAATTGTTGAGTGTGAAGCGGAAGCTTCCCTGTAATTTCTTTCTCACCGCTCTTGCTTGGCTGTGACTATGGCGCTCGCTCTGTGTGACCCTCGACATCCTTTGTTCCAACCCAGTATATAGTTCCTTCCTTAATCACGATAAAAATAAAGCTTTTCTACTGTTGCATTTGCGTTCTGCTAGGACCCTAATTCACAAAGGACCTGGATGCTGGACACCCCCAGGTCTCCCTTTCTAACAAAGGTAGCAAACATAAATCAACAGACTTCCAGCAAAACACAGGCCAAGGTGATGAAATTTTATCATCCAGTGTGTTGAGTCTTTACTAAAATGTTCACCCAAAGCTACAGGGACTGTAGGAAGGGGAAATGGATGTTAAAAGAGAATGCTCTCTGTTTCCACAAAGACTGATAGTAGCGAAGTCTCAAATTTGACCTTATACACAGACCACGTGGATCGAGGCCAGGCTGTTCAGAATCAGTGCTTTGGAAGTCATGCTGACTACAGAATTAACACTAGCTAGTCTAGAAGCTTCTAGCACCAGGAAGAGAGGCTCTTTGCAGAGAAATAAGCTCAGGTTTCATATCCCAAAGGTTTAAGATTAACTCTGTAGGAGTGTGAGGTTCCTCACTGCAAAAAGAAACTCAAACAAGAAAGTTTCAAGAATCCATTTAAGGACTTCCTTGGTGATACAGTGGATAAGAATGCATCTGCCAATGCGGGGGCATGGGTTTTACCCCTGGTCCAGGAAGATTCCACATGCCGCCAAACAAAGCCCTCATGCCACAGCTACTGAGTCCTCGCTCTCAAGCCCCGAGCCAAAACGGCTGAGCGCAGGTGCCGAGTGCAGCCGCAGCTACCGAAGCCCGCAGGCCTAGAGCCTGGGCTCTGCCACAAGAGAGGCTCCCACGATGTTAAGTCCAACTCTAATGATTCTTAAAGAAAAAACAAACCCATTTAAGCAAAGACTGAACTGTTGGCTGTGTCTGTGTGTGTGTGTGGACGATGTTAAGTCCAACTCTAATGATTCTTCAAGAAAAAACAAACCCATTTAAGCAAAGACTGAACTGTTGGCTGTGTGTGTGTGTGTGTTCAGCCAAACATTTCAATAGGAAATTTCCATTGGTCAAAGATCCTGGGATGGAACTCATTAGCTTACTGACCCTGAAGAGAGGTGCCCATCAGTGCTTTGGGGTAGACCAGTTGTTCTTTGGAATCTGCACTGCAGTAGGACTGGGGAATTTGAAGAAACTTTGGCGGGAAGCAGCTGTCTATGCCATGGATGCTAAGCCTATGTCATCCTTTGCTTCATTTTATGTTTTACCACCTTGCTGGCATTCCTCTTTGTGTGTTACTGTTACTCAGTTATTGATAAAAATCACTCAACACACACATTCATTCAAACAAAAACTAACCTTGAATGGATATCTAATGTTCAAGCTCACCTTCCCTATAAACAGCTCATCTTTACTTTTGTATTTCTATTTAAGTAGTGTTCTTGCCTGGAGAATCCCAGGGACGGGGGAGCCTGGTGGGCTGCCGTCTATGGGGTCACATAGAGTCGGACACGGCTGACGTGACTTAGCAGCAGCAGCAGCAGTCCACACCTTGAAATAAATCTCTTTTCCGATCATTAGAAAATCGCTTAGAACTTTCACACGTCTCTTCTCTGTATCCTGCAGCATGTATTTATCTGCATCCTCCTCCTGAAATGCTTCCGACGACTGCAGCCTCTTTCTAAGCCTCCTGCGTCTACCCTGAGCTGAGTCCTCAAGGCCACTTGGCCCACGTGGCCCACTGTGTGAGCACTGTAGCTACACCGATTTAAACTCTATTCCTGGGATGGTCATTTAGGCTGTGCCAGTATTTCCAGTCTTCTGCCTTCTGGGCACGAGGTGGGACCGCATTTTTCTGCCTCCTTGCCGTTAGTGAGCCGGGACTGTGTGACCGGCTTTGGCAGTGAGTCGTGGAGAAGGGCATCTTGTCACTTCTGGGCCCGAGCATCCAACCGCACTCGCCTTCTGCCACAACACCCGGCAGCTTTTGTTCAAAGTGGAGCCTTGAAGCAACACCTGGGCAAGAAATGTCTTGCTGTAAGTCATTTAGATGAAAGGTTCTAACCACAGCACAGCCTAACTTAATACTGCTCGATACTCTCCCACAATCCATCCTAAGCACTGCTACCAGTTCATTTGGCATCACTCCTCTGTCCAAATAATTCATCTTGATCAGAGTACAAACCCCCTGGATTGTCATTCAAAGTTTTTTACAACTTGGACCCAGCCTACTCTTGCCAGCCCCACCCCTTCCCCACCAACAGAAGTGGGATTCCTAAAAATTCATGCAATGTGCCCCAGTTACAACTAATAAGAAATGGGCAAAATTCATAAACCCCAATGTGGATTTTTTGCTCAGCATCCACCATGTTAATCCATATATTCTTGTCTTTTGTTAATAGCTAGAAAATTTCCTTTGGATACGGAAATGGCAAACCACTCCAGTATTCTTGCCTGGAGAATTCTGTGGACAGAGGACGGAGCCTGGCAGGCTATAGTCCGTGGGGTCAAAAGAGTTGGGAACAACTTAGCAAGTAAACAAGAATTTTCCATACTGGCTCTCCCCAGTTCTATTCCCCCTTTCTGGAACTACACTCATTGTAGTCGATCATGTCATCTCCAACTATCTGTGACCCCATCGACTGTAGCCCACCAGGCTCCTCTGTCCATGGGATTTCCCAGGCAAGAATATTGGACTAAGTTGCCATTTCCTTCTCCAGGAGATCTTCTCAATCCAGGGATGGAACTCATGTCTCCTGCGCTGGCAGGAAAATTCTTTTCCGCTGAGACACGAGGGAAACCCATTAAACTTGCTTCTGTTATCTTTCCTGAGCCACCAGGGAAGCCCATTAAACTTGCTTCTGTTCTTTCCAGACTCCTAGCCTCTTTCACGTATTTCATCTCATCTCTGTGCTGCGTTCTAGGGCGTTTCTTCACAATCCATCTTCCAGCTCATCAGTTCCCTCTCCAGTCGAACCATCCGGGTTACAGCACTGGGTACTGGTTGTTTTTTATATAATAATTGATCTTTGGCCATCTTTGTGCGGCACAGGCTTTTCTCTAGTTGCAGCGTGTGGGCTCCTCACAGCACTGGCTTCTCTTGGTACAGAACACAGGCTCCAGGGCACCCGGGCTTCAGCGGTCGGGGCACAAAGGCTCAGGAGTTGGCTCACAGGCTCCAGAGCACAGGCTCAGTAGATGTGGCGCACGGGCTTGGCTGCTCTGCAGCACGTGGGGTCTTCCCAGACCAGGGATTAAACCCATCTCTCCTACACTGGTAGGTGTTCTTTACCACGGAGCCACCAGGGCAGACCCTGGGTGCTATTTTTCTACTCTGGATTTCAGTTTCTTCATTGTGGGACCTCTGAACATTTAAAGAAAACTTTCTTCATTGCTCAACTAGGCATTTAGTAGATGCCAATTTCGTGTTACCAAGCATGTTTGGGTATTTGAGTAGATAAGACTCCCAGGTTACCTTATAAAAGCCATAGCGCCACAGACAAAAATTCTAGTATCATGTTTTGCAAATACTTTTTATTTGTTGAATAAAGGAGTATCTGTCGATATGTACATAAACACAGAGAGCGAGCACTAGATTTAGAGCAAGAATATCTGGGTTCAAATATGCAAAGCCACTTACCAGCTACGAGGGCTCAGGCCAAGAACGTAAATCTGAGCTCAGCTTCCTCGACTGTAAAACTAGGCTATTAGGACCCGTGCAGCCCACCACACAGGTTTATTGCAAGGTTCAAATGCAGGAACAAATGAAAAGTGGTATGCATACAACTTAAGAGTAATACAAGTATAAATATAACAAGTAACAGCAATGAATTTCAAGTTGAGGAGTACTGAACCACACCCTTGGGTATACCCACATACTGACGGGAGTCGCTACAAAAGGGACGAAAATAGCTGATTGCCAATGAGAACGAACACGCTGCCCCTATTAGCGGCAAGAACGCTGCAATAGCCCACAGCCCATCCCTGCTGTGAATCACTCCCTAAACTCCACGAAGATGTCAGAGACCCACCTTCAAGAACGCTCTCACGGAAGCACAAGGGCCAAACGTCCCAGGTTTATTTACATACGTGAAACGTGTTTAACACAGTTAGGGTGGGTGCGGTCAGTGCCTGACGCCTGACAGCAGCAAGACCTCTCGAGGGACCGGACGTCGACTACAGTGTATCATGCAAGTATATCTACATATACACAAAATAACTTTTGTTTTTAAAAAAAAAAAGTACAAAACACGTTTAGGGATAAATACAAGATATAAAATGCAAAAGAAAACACGAAAACACAAAAACCAAAAAAATATAACTCTCCCAGAGAACTATAAACATTTGGAAGGGACAGAGGAGTACCTTGGCTGCATTAAGAAGGCTGAACTACCCAAGAGTAAAGGTACTTATTGAAATGGCTGAACTCAACCCATGTGGCTCAGTGCTGAAGGGAATGGCCGATGGCCACATGCCGGCTGCTGCATCAGGAAGGTGGAAATTGTGCATCCCAAGTCTAAGTACCGGGACTTTTGGCAGTAGCACCCAGAACAGGAAACGCCAACTCTTTAGACAGCAAAGGGTTAAGTCAACTGTGATTTTTTTTTTCCTTTTCCTGTCAAGAGCCAGAGAAATACTTGGTATTTTCAGTTGTGTCGTCGTCAATAGTTAATAAATTACATGACAAAAACGCTGCCTATATAAACGCACTGGTCTAACGATGTGTGTGGCTTTACAGCAGTCCAGCCCTTTCTTCGCGTTAGCTCCTTGTGCTGCTTTAGAAGCCAGCCTTGCAAATCGGCCCAGGAAACTACCTGCTTGCTTTTCCCCTTTAGGAGAGAGGGCTTTCTTCCCTACTCTGAGATGGAATCCATCCAGGTCTTTCCTTCCTGGATGTCTGGCCCCTGCTGCCACCCCTTCGCTGGGAGGGAAGCGCCCTGCAAGGCGGCTTCCGACACACAGGGCTGGGAGGAGAGGCCACGCGCCGGGCGGCGGCCCTGGCGGAGCAGGCACGTTGAGGATAGAGTGCTAAGACACTTAAAAGTCCCTAGTGTTTTTGAGACCTACAGTCACCTACGATTTATGTAGTGAATTCTAAAAATTAAAAACACTAAAAAAGGCCCTGTCAGAGCCTGTAATTAGTTAACCCATTCAAAACCGTGACGTACAAAATGGTTTATTGGAATTCAGGAACTGCCCCTGTTGCTAAGAACTCTGTTTTTAAAGAAACCGTACAAACAAGAAAAACTCTAACCCAAAACAAAAACAAAAAATATATATATATTAAAAAAAAGACAACCCAAGAAGGAAACAAACAAAAATCTTCAAAACATTGTCCACTAAATACTGATACAAACATGTAACAAAGAGTATAAAAAGTTATTCGTTTAAATATATACAAACTCTTTTCAACTCAAATACTGTTTTTAATACTTATGGCGGAAGGGGAGGGGGGCAGACAGGAGGAGGCAGAGAAGGGGAGGAGGGAGACACACTGCAACAGCCTGGACAGAACTGTTAACTCTGTGATGCCACCAACTCTGCCTGACAAAAATGTCTCTTTGCTTCCGATGTGGACCGGTGTGCGGGGTGGGAGGCGCTTCGCTGCTCGCGGGGGCGCGGAGCGTGGGGCGGCTATTTCTCCGCCGAGCTCACTCTTTTGGATTTGATGAAGGCCATGCCGTGGGTCCGCATGTGAGCGTTTAAGGCAGCTTCCGTCTCGAACGTCTTGGCGCACACTTTGCACGTTCGGTCCGACACGGGGCCGTCGGCCGGCGCGTCCTCGGACCCCGGCTGGCTCTCCGGCTGGTTCTCCTCGCCCGCCCCGTTCTGCTTGGCCGCCGGCTGCGGCTCCTTCAGTTTGTGGACGATGAAGAGGTGCCGCGACAGCGACACGTGCGACGTGTAGCAGAGGCCGCACTCGCGGCACTGGTGGGAGGAGCCGTCCGACTTGTGCTGCGGGATGTGCTCGTGGAACTGCAGCAGGTTCTCCGTGGTGAAGCCGCACACGGCGCACTTGTGCACCTTGAACACGTTGATCTTCAGCTTCTTCAGGGGCTGCGTGATGGCCCCTCGGGGAGGGCGGAACTCTAACACCGGCTCCTCCAGCTTCCGCTTGGGGCTGGGAGCCTGGGAGAGGAAGACAGAACCGGTGATGCGGACAACCGCTGGCGGGCTCCGGGAGCTGGGGTGTGGGCTCCTTACGGCTGCGTGGCCCCTGCCCCGCCCAAGGGTCACCCTTTCCCTCTGCCCCGCCAAGGCGAGCTCGGCGCCAGGCTGACCAGGGGCCCTGACTGGGTTTGCTCAGCAGAACAAACAGGCCCCCGCCCTCGAGGGATGCCGTGAGAAACAGCGATGAGCGAGCCAGCCGAGCGTCACAGGGACAGCCTGAGCTGGGAGGTCACACCAGGAAAGGGGTCCCGCTGGGAGCCGGCCAGGGCAGCTGGGGGACGGGGGAGGACGGGGGTGTGGCCAGGGAGAGGCGGGCTGAGCATCTCGGGCAGAGTGTCCAGACCCGCTCCCTTCTGAGGGTCCGATGCTGGGCCACCTGCGCCTCCCTGGAGCCAGTGAGGGCCCTTTCCTGCCCACTTAGCCTCCTCAGACTCCTCCTCTGGCCCCTCAAATCCCTCCCCTCCAGCTCTCTAAAATCCCAAGCCAATGGACACCTTCTCCACGGCCATCCGGCTTTTCCACCTTGACCTAAAGCTGCCCCCTGCATGTACAGTCTTTAATTCCACCCCCCACCCCATCACTTGAGGGGAAGAATTACAATTTAATGCAACACTAGTCTGACTTGTGTTTTGATTTCAATGACTAACTCCTTGAAAGCATATATGGGCTTTTCCCCAGGAACATTCCAGACGCAGCACGGTGCCAAAGACAGCACGGGTCTCTGAAATGTCTGCCGAACCACTGCCGCACTCCCGACAGCACTTGGCACGCGCGCGCTTTGTACGCAGGCTGACAGCCATGCTGTTGCCCGCTCCAAGTTCACTGTCCACTGACAGAGCACGAATTCTTGACCTTGACCTTTCATCATCACAAACAGAAGCCAAACGGAAGCAACTCTGAGACACCAGCAATGCAAACGAATCTAGATGAAAATGATTCCCTGGCTAAGACAACTTCCATGGGTCAACATGACACTCTAATTTTTATATGTAAGTAGACTGATCTCTAACTTCCCTGGTAGCTCAGCTGGTAATCTGTAATGCAGGAGACCCTGGTTCAATTCCTGGGTCGGGAAAATCCACTGGAGAAGGGAAAGGCTCCCCACTCAAGTATTCTTGGGCTTCCCTGGTAGCTCAGCTGGTAAAGAATCCGCCTGCAATGTGGGAGACTGGGTTCAGTCCCTGGGTTGGGAAGAGCCCCTGGAAAAGGGAAAGGCTACCCACTTCAGTATTCTGGCCTGGAGAATGCCATGAACTGCACAGTCCATGGGGTCACAAAGACTCAGACACAACTGAATGATTTTCACTTTCAGTTTCAGATTGATCCCTAAAGCTGTATCTGGAAGGATACAGAAGAAATTTAATAAAGGTTGTGTATAAAGTCACTTCAGTCATGTCTGACTCTTTGTGACCCTATGGACAGCAGCCCGCCAGGCTCCTCTGTCCACGGGATTCTCCAGGCAAGAATGCTGGAGTGGGTTGCCATGCCATCCTCCAGGGGATCTCCCCGACCCAGGGATTGAACCCACGTCTCCTGGGTCTCCTGCACTGGCAGGCGGGTTCTTTACCACTAGTACCATCAAGTCACCTCACCAAAAAAAAAAAGTTACCTTTAAGAGCAAGATGAAAACTCAGGCTGAGTGCAGAAAGCGTGTTCCTATTACCTGACAGCTTTGTGCACTGGCTGAATTTTTTTTAATCGTATAACCGCAGAAAATTTTCAATGCGAAAAAAAGGAGAAAGCACGTCAGCACATCTCTGAAACGAGAGCGCTGCAGCTCCGACCTTGGCGTCCTCCTTCGTCTCTGTCTCCTCCTCGTTGGCGGCTTCTGTCATCTCCTTCAAGTCAGGATCCTTAATGCCGTGCATGAGCTGTATGTGTTTCTCCAGCATCAACCGCTTCGTGAAGGTGCGCCGGGAGTCTGGACAGTGCCTGTGGGGGAGAGACAAGGAAATAACCTGCTGCTGCTGCTGCTGCTGCTGCTGCTGCTAAGTCACTCAGTCGTGTCCGACTCTGTGCGACCCCATAGACGACAGCCCACCAGGCTCCCCCATCCCTGGGATTCTCCAGGCAAGGACACTGGAGTGGGCTGCCATTTCCTTCTCCAATGCATGACAGTGAAGAGTGAAAGGGAAGCCACTCAGTCGTGTCCGACCCTCAGCGACCCCATGGACTGCAGCCTTCCAGGCTCCTCTGTCCATAGGATTCTCCAGGCAAGAGCACTGGAGTAGGCTGCCATTGCCTTCTCCAAGGAAATAACCTACTTGGTATAAAAGAGCTCTGTGAGGAACACGCTCACTACCGAAGCCCTCAGTCGGCCCAGAGCGGCCAGGGTGGTCTTGCAGATACCAACAATCCAAAGAGCGGTGTTGCTATGAATCATCATTCCAGTGTGAATTTAAAAAAAAAAAAAAAAAAATTTAAAGTGTGGCAGCTTTTGTTAAAAATTTTCTTTCATAAATGTACTTATGGTTGTGGGGAAGGGACGGGTGGAAAGGGACAGTTAGGGGCCTGGGGAAGGCCATGTACACACGGCTCTATTTAAAGTGGATAACCAACAGGCACGTACTGTACAGCATAGGGAACTCTGCGCGGCGCTGGATGGCAGCCCGGACGGGAGGGGAGTCTGGGGGAGGATGGAGTCCTGAGTCCCTTTGCTGCTCACCTGCCTAACACTCTTAAGCTATACTCTTAACTGTTAACCACTATAATTTGGTTTTACCCAAATACAAATTGGTTTTGGTGTTCAAAAAAAGGAAAAGGGTTTTTTTTCTATCAGTTTCTGTGCTCTTATAGCACCAGCCCAATTTGGTTCAGACATTTATTTTCTGAGTTTGGTTAAAGTATAACTTAATTTGTAATTCTAGATGGCTGTGATTTTAAATGGAGAACACTAAATATTAAAAGTTTTCTTTCCAGTGATTCAGAGTGTTCCCTCAGAAGTTACGTCACGAGCCGCTTTAACAGGAAGCAAGTCCCTGCCTGACTTCTTCACGCCGGTGCTGCCAAGATTCCCGCTCACTCTGCGTGACACAGACAGGACAGACGTGTCTCCCGTCAACTTCTCATCAAAGCGCAAATGCAGTAATATGCATGGCTAGGACCACAGCGCGCAAACACGTGTGCCCAGTTGGTCTATTAAAAGGTAGGAAACTGAACAAATATCCAAAACAGGCCAATGATTTCAGTTTTCATTTCAGCTTGTGCAGTTCCCCCCTATAAGTTACAATTACAGCTTTTCTTTGGGAAGATATGAATTTATCATTTTCTTAAACAGGCCCAAACCGGTAAATGGAAATTCAGGACCATGGCAATTGCAATCATGGTCACTCTCCAGCCAGACGTCGTAAGTAACCACTGCAGTGAAGGGAGGTGGAAAGATGCTCACGGCTCACGCAGAGCCAAGTTCACGTCCTCAGAAAAGCTTCTGAAAATCTTACAAGAAAGAGTGGCTCCAGCTCTGATGATTTCACGTTAGAGACCCCCTACGGGACTGCACCGGGAGCCGGCACCTATATCAGAGAACAAGGGAAACGAGCTGGGCGACCTGGCGTTTTACCGCCTTCCGGGACTCCACGGGGACAGGAGCCAGCCTTTGGGAGGCAGGACTCTGCCACCCACACCGCCTTTCTCTCCGTCCTCTCAGCACAGCAGCCCCTCCTAGAACCTGGCTCTGTCACCGCAGTCTCGGCACACAGACTGTACTTAGAGAGCGTCCTCACTGCTCCAAGGCCACTGCCAGCTTCAGGTCCACGGAAGGAGGGGCCCTGTCTTCCCACCCCAGAGACTCTTCCTGACTCGCCGCAACACCGCGAAGCCCAGCGACCTGGCAGCTGACCTCCCCAAGTCCCCTGAGCCACACGGGACACGGATCCCTGCATCCATCACGGCCACATCCTGGCTGCGTGGCTTCGGTGCCGCTTCATGCTCCTTTATGAAAAGCGCCTTAGAGTCAGTGACCCTGTCACACCACCTCCCTTCAGGGTGCTCTGAGTGGGTGAAAAAGCTTTCTCACTAAGAACAAGGTAACAACTGCCGCCTTTAGATGCCCAGAGGTAGCCCCCCAGGTGGTCCCCTCGGTGGGCTGGCCCGCTCGGTTCCTCTGGTCTTTCTCCAACAGCACAAATGGACACAAAGGACGCACTGTACCCGAGGGGCAAATGTCCAGCCCAGGACTGACCCCACGCCAGCCCTGGTCTGAGCCCGAGTACGCTGACCAGCCCAGCCGGCCTGCTGATGCCAGCAACTCAACCGTGTGTAGGGAACCAAAGAGCATCTCCTTCAGCTGAGTCCCTACGTGCCTGCAAGCCACTGTGCCAAACTCTCAGTAATGAAACCGCACATCTCTGCTTAACAGGGCACAGGAGGGACGTCCCGGGCTTAGGGCTCTGCTCAGGGAGGTGCTCTTAGGTGCTCTCACCGAGGGAGCCCAGGCTCAGTCCCTGCTCAGGGAACCAAGACCCTGGCCACAAGCTGCTCGGCAAAAAAAGAGGCACAGGTGACAGGTAAGAACATGCAAGGCCTGGGCAAGGAACTGCTCCTTTTAATTTTCATCTTGTCAAAGTGCTACAAACCAAGCAAGGACGGCCTGCCAGAACAAAACAGGATTAAAGGAAGGAAACCCACATGCCGGGAGCGGGGGGCAGAGGATGGGGAAACGGGAAGCTGAACGGGGAAGCACCTTCGGGCACTTCCCGGCGACCCTCGCGCGGCGCCGCCCCCGTCAGAGCCGGGACTTACGAGCAGGTGTAAACTTTCCTGATGCCTTTGTGCTTGATCCGGTTGTGGCGGCAGAGACTGTGGGACGAGCTGAAGGACTTGTCGCACTGGCGGCACGGGTGTTTCTTCATTTGCTTTATCAGGAGAAAAGAGGGACAGTCACCGGAGAGAACAAATCGGAAACGCCTGACGAGCTAAAGACTGTAACCGGCTGAGCACCGCTATCGATTAGACATACATTAACAAGACTAAAAGATTTTTTTCCAATTTTTTATCGAAGTATAGTTGCTTTACGATGTTGTGTTAGGTTCTGCTGAACGGCAAAGTGAGTCAGCTGTACGACTCTCTCAAACACGCAACAGAAGGGGCCGCCAGGGCTGGGGTTATCATGGGGGGAACTCGGTTATAGCCATTTAGAAATATAAGCTAAAGTAAAGACAAACTCAGAAAATAAATACCCCGTCTACACTAAACCTCTCATTTCTAGAGAACAGGGCACACTTTATCATAAGGCTATTTTATTTTTTTTCTCAAAAACACTTATGATGGAAAAATACATGATTCTGACTCGACACAGACAACCCAGATAGGTGAACACGCGACGTCGATTTTCTTTGCATAAGAGACGTTATTTTGAGAAGGCAGATAACCAAGAAAAACAAAATTCTTTAGTAGATACCAAATAAAGCCATTATTTCATTTACTATATCCAGAAAGATCCTGTTTCCTACTCCAATGTGCCATTTAAAATCTCTGGCTAATTTTAAACACTTTTAGCTTTCCCCTCTAATAACTCACTATTCTGTATATAAGGAAAGAGTTTTCCAAGAAAAATTTTAAAGTGATACCATTTGATTGTCTCAAGAACCCAGGAGTGAGACTGCTCTGGGGAGCGTGCCTGAGGGTGTATGTGGAGCGAGTCTGTGTGCGCACCTGCATTTGTGTCCTGGGGGCTGGGGGCACACTGAACGACCAGGAGAGCGCTATCAAGAGATATCTCAACATCAAAGTGAAAAGTCTCCCACTTCAGCTAAGACATCATTATGCTAACAGATTCCCATGTGCATCCTCTGAAGTAAAACCAGTGACTTATCTTTAAAAACAAATTCTTTGGGTATAATATGCACTGCAGTCTGGAATTAATGTCACATCCCAAGGAAATGAAATCAAGAAAGAACGGTAGGCCTCGTGAATGGAACAACGTTTGGCTCAGTCCTCGTTGAAACTAAGGATGGAGTAGGAATTAAGTTCTCCCAAGAAACTCTGTTACTATCTTTGGCCATCAGAAGAGATACGCAAGCAGTTGTAACCTATTTGATAAGGAAATGATCCGTCTTTTAAAAAAATATTTTTACGTTAATCACCTGGAAAACACATCCTCACTCTAGCTGAGGAAATGAATTCAAGGCAGCTGAGAGTCTGGCTCTGGAGGCCCAGGTGGGCCGGCACCTTTGCCCACCGCGCGTCAACCACGTGACGGGTCATTTCCCGACCTCATGAACACCCGTCCTCCAAGTGGTTGGGGGGTCACAGCAGGGACATCCTCAGTGAGGGTGCTGGAGGGGGTGGCACGCTGAAGGGCTAGCACAGTGCCTGGGACGCAGAGAGAGCCTCAACACACACTATTTTATTAATAACAGGAAAGCTATACATCCAAGTTTCATTTGTTAAAAAGCATCTTTCATTATTTAAAAGCAAATTCTCTGGCGGTAGCAGTGCTTAGGACTCCACACTTTGACTGCTGAGGGCCTGAGTGTTCAATACCTGGTTGCGGAAGTAACATCTGTCAAGACTCGAGGCATAGCCAAAAAAACAGCAAAGCACCGAGATGGGCATGATGGTCACGGCCCAGACAAAGGCCAAGGAGGAAGTTCCTCCTCCAAGTTAAAGATGAAAGCTGTACCACGGTGTCCCAGGGGGGCCTCGTGGTAAAGAACCTTCCTGCCAGGGCAGGAGACGAAAGACACGTGGGCTCAGCCCCTGGTTGGGAAGACCCTCTGGAGAAGGAAATGGCAACCTGCTCCGGTATTCAAGGCCTGGAAAATTCCATGGATGGAGGAACCTGGCAGGCTACAGTCCACGGGGCCTCAAAGAGTCGGACATGACTGAGCACACCCACTTACATACCTTATACTGTTTTCCTAAGCACATCCCAGGGTTACATGCATACGTATCATACCCTGGAATGCAAGAGCGATCTCTGGGGGAAGAGAGACAGGGAACAAAGCAAGTAACCAGCGAGCACCTGAGACTCCCTGCCCCTCCGACTTCATAAAAATGTTGATCACATTAAATAGACCATCCCCAGTCTCTTGAGGAGAAGGCGATGGCACCCCACTCCAGTGCTCTTGCCTGGAAAATCCCATGGGTGGAGGAGCCTGGTGGGCTGCAGTCCATGGGGTCGTGAAGAGTCGGACACGACTGAGTGACTTCACTTTCACTTTTCACTTTCATGCATTGAGGAGGAAATGGCAACCCACTCCAGTGCTCTTGCCTGGAGGATCCCAGGGACGGCGGAGCCTGGTGGGCTGCCATCTGTGGGGTCGCACAGAGTCGGACATGACTGAGCGACTTCACTTTCACTTTTCACTTTTATGCATTGGAGAAGGAAATGGCAACCCACTCCAGTGCTCTTGCCTGGAGGATCCCAGGGACGGCGGAGCCTGGTGTGCTGCTGTCTACGGGGTTGCACAGAGTCGGACACAACTGAAGCGACTTAGCAGCAGCAATCTCTTGGACTAGCACATGGACCCCGAGAAGGAAGAAGCAGCTTCCTTTAGAATATAAACCAGGAACAGTCGCTTATGAATAATTCTATGCTTCAAAAAGGTTTTTTAAAAAATCTAATTTCTGTTGAATNTGCACAGAGTCGGACACAACTGAAGCGACTTAGCAGCAGCAATCTCTTGGACTAGCACATGGACCCCGAGAAGGAAGAAGCAGCTTCCTTTAGAATATAAACCAGGAACAGTCGCTTATGAATAATTCTATGCTTCAAAAAGGTTTTTTAAAAAATCTAATTTCTGTTGAATTTTTGTACATGTAAGATGGATAATTTTAAGATCACCTGAGAGAGTCAAGACACAAGACATCTTTCCAAAAGCAAGACAGGGGCTTTCCTGGTGGCTCAGCGGCAAAGAATCATCCTGCCAATGCAGGAGACACAGGTTTGGCCCCTGGTTCGGAAAGATCCCACGTGCCGCAGAGCAGCTAAGCCCCTGCAGCACAAGGACCGAGCCCGGGCTCCAGAGGCGGGAGCCGCACGGACTGAGACTGTGCTCGAGAGCCCGGGAGCCGCACGGACCGAGCCCAGGCTCCAGAGGCGGGGGACGCACGGACCAAGCCCGCTGCAGCAACCACTGAGCCCTGGAGGCGGCTCTGCAACAAGAGGCCACTACAGGGAGAAGCCTGAGCGCCACAGTGAAGGGGAGCCCCACTCCCTGCAACCAGAGAAAGGCCCTCACAGAGGGCCAAGAGCCCAGCACAACCAAAAATAAACGAAAAGTAAAAGCAAGACAGTCACAGCAAATAATCATGAAGAAAGGAGACAACTCAAGTGATTCTTTCCAGGCTCACAGCAGGGCGGAAGCCTCAGACACACGCACACTGGGTCTCTATTATGGTGGAGACTTTAACATGCTACTTCTTGTTATGGCATATATTATTTATCAACATAAAATCGAAACTGTAATAGAGAAATATGAGTAAAGAAAGTCTCAGTAGATGATAAAATAAACGAAGAACTGCTCAGCTGAATCAATAATTACTATTTTCCAAAAAAGGGTTGACAATGTATGAGGTATTCTTTTTCAATATCTTCATGGGGCGGGGGAAGGGAGGGAATCTGCAGAAATGAACTGTACAATCCAAAAACAATGGGGCAAGGTTTCCTAAAGGCCTGGTGACAAGAAAATTACAAGCTTAAACCCCAGTTTCCAGATCAGACCTGCCAGGTTCAGATTACCTAACAAAACAAATGACTTTCTTCTTTGTTAAATTTTAAATACTAACTTGTTTGAAGGTGCGTTGCCTAATTTATTTTCATAATTTGTATCTTCAATATTCTAATAGTTCCTACTGTTACTTTATGACATCGAAAGCAATTTTTGATCAACAAAAGTGGGGGGAAAATAGCATTAAGAAAAGTATAAATGTCTATCATCATTCTATTCTCAAGACTTTTAAGGTCCTTTACTCCTTCCAGCTGCTATGGCAGCATAAAGCTGATATTAACAGAACCAGGGCCTTAAGTGGAAACTGTATACTTAAATCAGAAAACAAATTGTGAATTGTAAATTATTTTGTCTCTAAATAGATCTGTTGAAAGAAAACAGGTGGCAGCGTCTGGAAATTTTGATAAGACTTCAGAATATAGAACCACCACTTGGGTGCACTTGCTAGATTTTCTCCCTAATCTCTAATTGCTGACTCTTATCTTCATGTCCTGTAGGAAAGAAAGCGTCATCACTAATCCCTCTGCTCTGAATGCCCTGGCCTTGGGCTCAGGTCTGAGCTCTGGGATTTAAAATGCCTCCTTCTTTCCAGATGGCACTTGGTGGACATTCTGATAACCGGTCCCTTCCCATGACTTGGCTTGAAGGCCTCTTTCGGGTTCGGGGGACGGTGGAGAAGCTGGAGAAGAGGCACAGCCCCACACGCCCACCTGGCCCGAGCTCCCCGTCTCCCAGCTCCTCTGAGCACCCTTCCTCCTGAGGCTTCGGACTCACAGCCTCATGCAGAGAGCCCCCCTGGGGACCGTCATACATCCAGACAGAGATCCAAGATGAGGGGAGACTGGACTCATTCCCGAATCACACTGACACACACCCTTCACCTCGATCACAGCACTTTTTATGAAAACAGAAAAGCCAAACCGCTTATATAATTTTCAGCCTATCGCAACAGCAGTCTCTCAGAATTTAACTCCTAACACTCTGAACCCTTTCACCTGGGAATCGACTCTGCAGACAGTGGTCGGTGCTGCTGTGAGAGAACACACACGGGACACAGGTTCTAGATCCCGGAGCTCGGCAGAACCAGGCGGACGCCCACGGGGCTCCAGCCACAGTGAATCAGGAGCCTGACACTCAAAAACTGCCAGCGACTCGCTCAATGGAAAGAGCAGCGTACACTGACACCCGTTAAGAAGCATTTCTTAACACATGGTTAGGAAACACATAGGTGCTGCAGAAAGTATGGCACCTCACCTTGAAAAAGGCCTGCGCTTTGCTGGTGTAAGTGAGCGCCAGGGGGCTTATCTGAAAACGGAGGGCAGCTGTGACCCTTCCTGTGGACCTGTGTGACCCCCTCCACCGGGAAACGAGGCCGCAGGTGGGGCTGGGAGGTGTGTGCACCAGTGTGTCGCGTGTATTCCTGTACAACTCCGTTTCGCGGTTTTCTGGAACTAGTGTTTCTCAGGAATGGAATCACACACGAGCAAACTGGGGATTCACCTTACGCTTCAACTGTCCCCTGATGTATTATCTACTGCACTGGAACAAATGTGTGTTTTCAACACAGACCTCATATGCAACAGCAGAAAGGATTTGTATATACAAAGATTATTCACTGCAGCACTGTGTCTAATGCGAAAAGGTGGAAAAAAAATCTGGGTCCATCCAAGGAGGACTGGTTAAATAAATGATATGCACTTAACGATACTCATCATAAAGCTGTAGAAAGAAGGGAAGATCTCAAAGCGCTGATATGAAAAGAACTGTAACAAAAACAGACAGAACCAGGACCCAAAATTACATTAATAAGTTGTGTTCTGTGAAAGAAAGCTGTGCTCTAGAAAGAGGTAACAAGGAGAACACAGATGCACAGAGGCTGACAGGTGCCGAGAAACGTCGAGGGCTGGCAAGGGGAGGAGAGAGGGTTTCAGCTGTGCTCCTTCGTGTCATTTGGAGTTTTGAACCATGTGAATGTAACGCTTAAATTTTTTTTCCTGTTGCCTCAAAATTTTACATCATATTCACTGAGGTATTAATTTACAAAATGTAAGATTCCTTTTTTAATGAGTTTTGAGAAATGGATACAGTTGAGTCACTGATACTTTAAACAACAGACAGAACAGTTTTAGGGGCTTCTCTGGAGGGACAGTGGTTAAGACTCTGCTCTTCCAACGCAGCGGGCACAGGTTCGATTCCTGGTCAGGAAACAAGATCTCACAGGGGGTGCAGTGCAGCAGCAGCAACAACAAAATACACACACACACACACACACACACACACACACACACACAGAACATTTCCATCACCCCCCAAATTCCCACAGGTCCCTTCAGAATCAACCCCTCCTTCCCACACCTAGCTCTTGAGAACCACTGATCTGTCTTCCGTCCGACGGTTTTACTTTTTCCGTTTGTCGTGTAAGTGGACCACTCAGTATAACGTGTGTGCCTCTCACCCAGCATCACAAGCACATATCACCCGAGTGTATTCCGTGCTTCTCACTGTGGAGGAATACTCCACTGCACAAACAGACCTCTATTTGTTTATCCATTTATCAGGCGAAGGATTCCTCGACTGTTCCCAGTTTTGGGAAATTACTAACGTATACAGTATAAATACTTAAAACTATAAACAGTCATGGACAGGAAACATGATCTGATTTCTCCTGGGTAAACACCGAGGAGTGGGATTACTGGGTCATATGATAAATTACATAAGAAACCGTCAGTGTTTCCCAGATGGCTGCACTGTTTTTCCCAGCAACGGACGAGAGCTCTCGTGGCAGCAGCCCTCCCAGCGCTTGATGTTGCCATTCGGCTTTACTCCAGCCATCACAAAGGGCGGCTAGTGGCACACCATCGTTTAACCTGCATTCCTCTAATGACGCATGGTAAAAAATTTTCAGTTAAAAGATTAAAACACCTTTTTATATGGTGTGCCTTTGTCTGAAAAAACAAAAGTTTTTGGTTTTTAAATTATTTCAGGAGGAATCATACTACCCTGCAAGTTCCTTGAAAACAGAAGCTGTGGGTCATTCATCTTTATACCCCTGGCATTCAGCTTATGAAAACACTCGGTAAATATTCACTGTGTAAATGAATTTAAAAAAAAAAAAAAACCTGAACGCACAATTTTCTACTGGAAAAATGCAAGCATGTTCTACAAAGCGATCACAGAATAACAAATATGGCATAAAACGCTGGACAGAGAGCAAGCACTGGCTGTTTCCAGAAGATGGGCGAGACACGGGCATGTCTGAATCTTGCTAAGAGACACGGGGATGGAAGCGGGGAGGGGCTCACAGGGAAGGAGGAGCCTGCAGAGGGGCGCCCACCGGAATCAGGTGCATCAGGTGCTAAACAGGTGCACTGCGCGCACAGCAATGGGGACGGGGGGCGGTGAGGAGGGGACGGGAAGCTGCCGCGTCACAGTAAATGCAGCATCTCCAGAGACCACAGGCTTCACCTTCTCTGCCTTACTGTCGCGGCCTACAAAAACACCAAAGCCCTAGTGCAAAATAGAGAGTGAGGCTGCTTCCAATCTCACCAGCTGAGGGGTGTGTGTGTGTGTGTGTGTGCGTGCGTGCGTGCGTGTGCGTGTGTGGTCAGTCATGTCTGACTCTTTGTGACTCCCTGGACTGTTGCCCTCCAGGCTCCTCTGTCCATGGGATTCTCCAGGCAAGGATACTGGAGTGGGCGGCCATGCCCTCTTCCAGGGGATCTTCCCAACCCAGGTATCAAACCCACATCTCTTACGTCTCCTGCACTGGCAGGCGGGTGGTTTACCCACTGAACCACCTGGGAAGCCGCAGCAACTGAAGTAACCATGATCAGTTTCTAGCTGTACATCCTGCCCATGTCTTCTCTGGATACCTGTATTCATGTGTGTTTACGAGAACAAGTCTACGTCACACATACCGACTTGAAACTTGATCTTCTCAATTTTAAGGCAAACGCAGCTACACTTACTCTGCTGATTCCACAGTATCCTACTGTATGTGTGGGCCACAATCCACTGAACTACCCTCTGTTAACGATTTAGCTTGTTTCCACTTTTCCACTTTTACAGATACAATTTTCTGCCGTCAACCAATTACTACTTTGGATAGAATTCTGAAAAAGAGACAAGACTGTCTAGCTTAGAAGCTGTAGAAACGTTCCAGCTCTTTGTCCCTTCTCGCCTGACTATCCTCAGAAAGGACACCATCAATCTTGTCCCTTCATCAGGAGAGCTCAACGTCAGGACATACGTGTCAACTCCACCAAGGTGGCGGGCAAACACAGGGCAGCATTTTTGCTTCTCCTGAGCGCCGACTGAGGCCGGGCCCCCAGGCACACGCTTCTGAGCCTCTCTGCTTCCCTGGGGCGCTGCCCCATCACGTCCTTTCCTGGTTTCTACGGAGTGGGGGGCAGCGGGGCATGTGGGCGCAGACTCCAGGGTCTCAGGGACCACGCCGCCGGCTCTGGGCCGGCCACGGGTGTGATGGAGGGGCACCGATGGGTGTGAGCGGGGGACCAGCACGACCGGCAGAGTTCAGACGAGCTGGGTGTGGAGGCAGCAAGCCAGGCAGAGGCTTCGGGGGAGAGATGACGTGCCCTGGGCTTGGGAAGACGGGGGATGCTGAGTGGCTGGACTCGGCAGGTCCTGCCCCTCCAGGGCAGATCTGAGGATGGGCGGAGGGCAGGAGACCGAGGAGAGAGAGAGAGGGACCAAGCGTCACCCAGAGCTCTGTGGCCTGGGCACCTGGTCGGGGCAGAGCTACCAGCTCCCCGCTGGGGAAAACGGGGAGGCACGGGCTCAGGGAAGGAGAGGAGGCAAAATGGTCCAGCCAGACTCGGGGTACATTAAGTGTGAGAAGCCTGCTAGATATCCAAGTGGAGAGGCTCAGGAGGTGGTCAGAGGCATGCGTGGAATGCAGGGACGGGGTCGGGCCAGAGGTTTAAATGGACCCGCGGGTCAGGAGGACATGGACGTCGCCTGAATTCTGGGCCTGAGTCAAAGGACCCAGCCCGTTCACGAGACGAGGGAGACCGGGGAGAGCGGTGGATGGGGCTGATGCGAACCAAGAGAGGGTGGCGCTCCCAGGGCCTGGCGGAGCAAGCGTCCTAACGGGGACCACGTGGACAAGAGTTCCGCCAGGTCAGCAAGGATGCCAGCCGGGAAGGCCAGGCCGGGCCCCCAGGCTCGGCGAGGCAGCAGCGCTGGAGAGCGTGGCAGGGGTGGCGCTGCTGGTGGGGCCCTCCCCAGCAAGTCCAGCGGCTAAGGGTCCGGCTGCCAGTGCAGGGGCGCAGGTTCAACCCCTGGTCAGGGAACTAAGATCTCACAGGCTGCCTGGTGCATCAAAAAAAAAAAAAGAGTGGCTCTGGCGGAGCAGTGGGTTTAAGTCTATATGGGAGAAGGAACCAGACAGAAGGATATGAAATGATTCCAGGCAGATTTATTGCAAAGGAAGGCAGAGAGTAGGGAAGTGGGGGGTGTGGGGGGGTGGTGAAGAAAGCTGCTTTGTTAGGATAAGGGTACCAGGGCAGGCTTTACGATGCTGAGAAAAACGCAGGCGAAAATGGACAAGCGCCACCAGTCACCCCTCAAGGGGTGAGTCTGGATGGAGCACTCAGACAGGCGGTCCTTACAGGGGCTGGGGACCCACAGGGTCACCCTCTGTGATGGGAGATGGCAGAGTACCCCACATCAGGTACCACACCTCCTTACTGTAAGGCAAAACCCCAGCTTCTGGGCTTTTGAGACGCTCCACGATCTAACCCTCAATCTGTCATTCTGACTACATCTCCTGGGACTTCATCAACCTTCTGTTCAGAGCCTCTCAAACCCATGCCTTCTGGACCAGGACCCCTTCCGCCCTGCGCCCGGGGCACCAGCAGATCCGCCTCCTCCAGCCGGCCCAGCTCCCAGCTCCCAGCTCCCTGGACGGCCTCCTCGTCCCTCCAGCCAGCTGCCTCTCCTCTCACCCTGGCCCCAGCTGCAAGTGAACCGCCAGAAACGCACATCTCAACGTGCCCCTTCTCTCCCCACACCCACCTGGCATTTCCTGTAGCTTCTGGGGATGAAGCCAGCCCACCTGCCTACCCCCGACCCCATCCCAGCCTCCCGCCACTCCCTGCCCGGGATGTCATGTCCAGAACTCCTTTCTGGCAGACCCTTAGCTGTGCTAGCCACTTTGTACCACAGCCGTTCTCTGCCTGCTCCTCTGTACACAGGGCAAATTCCTCGGGCTTATACTCCAAACATCTCTTTGGATAGCTGAGAGAAATACCTCTCTGGATAGCTGAGATAGGATTTCTTATCTTCAGCCTTCCCTGGCCATCTCCCAACTCCTGCTGATTCCCTACCAAACAGTGATGCTCAAATTTGCTTCCCTGTATCTTAGACTCAAGTCTAATTCTTCTCTTCCACGTATCGCACCCAATTTTAACTTTTAATTTCACTCTACCCTCCTCTGACGTCTTGTAAGGCTGAACTGCATTTTACTGCTCACTTTAATCAGAGCCTCAACGGGTACTGAGTGGAAGCCTGAACAGAAAACATCCTTCCCTTTAGCATTTAATTATATACCACCTTGTGATTCTCTGAAGACCAAACTAGTTTTAGCTTCAAATATATTTATCCTTTCTTTTTCTACCCAACTGTAAGCATCTGCTGGGCAAGATTTATGTTTCGCACTGTGTCTGTGCTCCCTCGTAGCAAATGCTATACAATTCGATAAATATTTATAGAATAAAAGAAAGATACGGATGGAAGAACAGACATAGCATAAAGCTAAACATTCCCAAACTAGGAATGAATGAACGGCCTCTTCTAAATAATTTCAGAATTGCATATAATTCCTGGAATATGCAAGTACGGAGAGGAACCAAAGACTTTTAAAAAAGAAATAGTATAGACTGATGACATGAGCAGGCTGAAAATCTATAGTCTAACAGCCTCTTTTATAAAATAAATTAGCTCTGCTACAGGATTAAAATGTCCTAAGGCTACACATGGGCTTCCCAGGTGGTGCTAGTGGTAAAGAACTGGCCTGACGATGCAGGGGATGCAGGAGGCAAAGGTTCGAGTCAATCCCTGGGTCGGGAAGATTCCCCTGGAGAAGGAAATGGCAATCTGCTCCAGTATTTCTTGCCTGGAAGATCCCATGGACAGAGGAGCCTGGCGGGCTACAGTCCTTGGGGTCACAGAGTCGGACTTGACTGAGCAACTAACTGTGTGTGTGCGTGTGAGCATGCACACACACACACACACACAAATTCCATATAGATTATAACTCAGTAAACTGATTATTAAAAAAGAAACTCACTAAAGAAATGTGTCATATCACTTGCATATTATTAAATAAAAGGTGTAATTTGCATTGTAAGGTTCTGGGAACTTTTCACCAGGATAAATAAAAATTAACGCTTCTTTAATTCACTGATCTGTGAGTAGATAATACATAAAACCTGCTTACCTACACCACCCATGCTCTTTTAGAAAACAGCCTTGTACGCACACAAGTAGCCTACCTCTGTAATGTGGAATACTATGGGTTGTAAATAGGTATTTAGATGAACACAGCATAGGAAACTCAAATTTCATACATGTGAAAGCAGTAAGAAAAATAATTTTTTGAGTACTAAACCATCCAAATTTCTACAAATTCAAATTGGGTGGTTTGGTGGAAATACACACAGGGTTTAAATTTAGACCAGAGGCTTGCAAACCTTTTCCGTAAACGGCCAGATTATAAATATTTTAGGTGTTGCAGACCATAAGGTCTGTTGCTACTCAACTCTGTCTCGGGGTTGAAAAGCAGCCACAGGCGATGACAGACAAATGAATGGGCGTGGCTGTTTCAATAAATTATTTACAAAAACAGCTGGCTGGCCTGTGAAATCAGTTTGCTAAGCCCGATTCAGACCCCTGTCTTGTGTTCTATAGAAAACAGAGCGAGTCTCAATCATTCAGAACCAGACCTATTTAAGAGAGGTAAGTAATCAATCCAGGTTTAAAAAAGAAAAGTCAAGACTACGAAGCGAGGAGAACGGTTTCTGTTCAGTGCTCGAACACGTCCTGGGGGCCACCAGGATCGAGATCACTGAAGCCACAGCTCTGAAATGAAGTGCGTTTACAGGCAGGCACTTCGGCTTGCTGCTACGCCTGTCTAAAACAACACACAAACCAAGTCTCCTATCTGGCTGTAAGGCAAGCCAGTCTGCTGATGACACGGTACAATTTAAAAGTAAGACAGGGAGCTGTAATAAACAGAACAATGAAAGGACAAAGGCAGTGCAGATGGGAAAGGAACGCGTCCCACACGGCGTCTGCGCTCAGATTCACAGCAGATACGAGGGCGTACGTTTGGAAGGGCCGCAGGAACCGCTGCTGTCCTGACAGAGCTGCGAGAACCACGGCGATGAAGCTCGGAGACGCCTGCGGGACGCCGGGGCCGACCCCGTGCACGCGCCTTCCCGGGGCGCCTGCGTCCACCCTGCTGACCAGCAGTGACGGCACAGAGCGGCAGGGGCGCCTCGGGCCTCCACCCTCCTGCGTCAGCTCCACCTGAGGCCCTGCCCCGCAACTCCTGATCCATCACGTTTCTCTCTCCTTCACATTTTCACAAAGAGAAAACCAGAACTGAAGGGCGCCATGGGCTGGGTGCTGCTGTATTTTGCTAAGACATTCAGGGATCAAAGATCACAGCAGAGCAGAAAAATTCTGCGCTGCCCACTTCTTCCAGGTCTGGTTCGGTTTCCCGCCCATCCTGCTATTTTTAAGGGTTTGTCCTCTGTCTTCTGAGCCTCCGACTCTTGAAATGTGTGCCCCGGATCGGGGACACAAGTATTCCTCTATTGCTTTTGCTCCCAGAGTCCAGTCTTTAAGGAGGGGGCCATGGGGAAGGAAACACACACGGAATGGTTCCCTTTTAAAATACGTTTCTGGCCGCTGTGTCTCTGACCTGGTGCCTGGGCTTCCTCTAGCTGTATCGCGCGCGGGCTGCTCTTCCCTGCAGTGTGCAGGCTTCTCACTGCAGCCGCTTCTCGTGCTACAGAGCACAGGCCCTGGAGTGCTCGGGCTTCAGCAGACGCAGCAAGAGGGCGCGGTTGTTGCGCTTCCCGGGCTCTCGAGCATGGGCTCAGTACTTATGGTGCATGGGCTCGGTACTTGTGGTGCATGGGCTCGGTACTTGTGGTGCATGGGCTCGGTACTTGTGGTGCATGGGCTCAGTACTTGTGGTGCATGGGCTCAGTACTTGTGGAGCATGGGCTCAGTTGCTCCACAGCACGTGGGAATCTTTCCGGGTCAGGGATTGAACCTGTGTCCCTGCCCTGGGAGGCAGGTTCTTACCCACTGTACCGCCAGGAAAGCTCCTAATGTAATTTTTAAAACAACCTTTCTGCCCTTTAAAATTCAAAAGCAATCTAAATAGAAAAGAGGTCATTTTTAAAAGTTTTTTTTCCCCTCCGACAATCACTGTTTTATGAAAGAAACAAATACTACTATAGAATAAAAAATTAAAATAATTAAAACATACCCCCTGAAGGCCTAAGTACCATCTTTCTAAACAAATAAATATTTATTTCCACAAATCAAAAGAGAAAAGAAACTAGCTACTCCTTTTAAAGATGATCACTGTTTTCATCAGATGATCTGTCAGAACTTTGAAAGTTATTTCAGAAAGTAAATAAGCCCAGATATCAAAACCATGGACATTAAAGCCGATGATGGTGGCTTTCTCCTTAATCCCAGTCCTACGTCCTGTATTAGTTTCTGCAGCCCTCTTAATAAACCACATTAAAGAGGCAAGCGGGCAGGTGTTCTCAACTCCCAGACCAGAAGGTATGAGAGCACGTGCGAGCCGCGGCATGCCCCATGCGGGGTGGGAACAAACCCTCAGCTGCTGAGGGCCGTCCTGGGTGTGGCTGGGTGGCGGTGGTCCCAGGTTTGTGGTGACTCTGGTGTGTGTGGACATGAACAAGTGACTTCATGAATTCCCACCTTCTTCCGCTGACAAACCTTTCCAACTCGACCGGCAGTGCGTGGGGAGCCCGGGGTGGACACGGATGCGGTCCACAACCTCCCTCTGCCCCAGCCCTGCCCCAGGGCTCCAGCTCACCTCCTGCCCCACAACGGGAGTGTGTTCTCAGAACATGGGGGACTGCTTCAAAGCCACCTCCGACCTTGAGGCGGAGGGAAGGGCACCCGGGTCTTTAGGCAGCCTTGTGGGTCTGAAGTCTTCCCAGCTATAAACAGGTTCCCCGGGAACCTGTGACCTCCGAGCCACATTCCAGAGCCATCTATTTTTGATTCTTGCCAAGACAACCAATGCCAGGATAGCCTTGTTATTTGATGCCCCCACTTTGGATGTAAAATTATTTTCTGGTTGTTTTGGGCTTCGATATAGTATCAGCTTACTGAAGAGGGTGCCAAATTCTTAAAAATTAAAAATCTGGTCTGCCAGCTGGACTTAGAAACACATTTTCCTAAGGAGGTAACAAATGGATGTTGCATTCCTGGAGAAGCACATATAAGCCTTCTCACATCATACGGCAACACTGAACCAATATTCTGAAGCCTCACCACCACTTTCTGCTCTGGTTCAGTGAAGAAAACTAACTCCACAGCCGTGTCACTTTGCTGACCAAGGGCCGTCTAGTCAACGCTATGGTTTTCCAGTGGTCATGTACAGATGTGAGAGCTGGACCGTAAAGAAGCCTGAGCGCTGAAGAACTGATGCCTTTGAACTGTGGTGCTGGAGAAGACTCGAGAGCCCCTCGGGCTGCAAGGAGATCAAATCAGTCAACCCTAAAGGAAATCAACCCTGAGTATTCATTGGAAGGACTGATGCTGAAGCTGAAGCTCCAATACTTTGGCCACCTGATGTGAAGAGCTGACTCACTGGAAAAGACCTTGATGCTGGGAAAGACTGAAGGTGGGAGGAGAAGGGGACGACAGAGGATGAGATGGTTGGATGGCATCACCGACTCTATGGACATGGGTTTGAGCAAGCTCCAGGAGATAGTAAGGGAAGAGTAAGCCCGGTGTGCTGCAAGGGGTTGCAAGGACTTGGACACAAACAAAAACAAATGAAACTCCTGGAGCAAATGTGGGCATTTTAGGTCATGAAAGCAACTACTGTCCAGCCCCAGTCCACGGCCCATTGGGCCTACACCTCCAACTGCCTGCGGGGGGCCAGGGGCAGGGAGGCAGCCCAGGGGCACAGGAAGGGGCGGAGGTCTGAGAATACACAGGGTGTGGGGGCGGGGGTGGGGGCAGGGGGCACCGGTCGGTCCTGGGCAGCAGAGGCCGAGAGAGGAGGAGAACCGCTTGCGGGACAGCGAGGGCATGCAGGCCCTGGCTGTGGTGGTGGTTAGTAAGAAACTTCTGAAGCCAGCAAGTCCCAGGACCTTCATCCAGAACAGACGGAAACATGTTTCTCCCACCTGGTTGCAGGACCAGCCTGGCATCCAGGGAGCCTCCAAAGCCCCTGAACCCTGAGCGATAAACAGGAGGTGCCCGGGGAAGATGCGTTGTCCCAGGTCTCCGAGATCACAGTGCCCTGCCGGGTCCCTGCAGGGGTGGGGGGCAGCCAGCCACAGCCAGACGGTGCCGCACGCCCTGGGGCAGAAGACCACCCAGCTGCGCTCCAAGTGCAAGGATTCTCGTGCTGACCGGCGCTTAAGTGACCTTCTAACATCCGTTCAGTGAGCCCATGCTGAGCCTCCCCCTTCTGGCCGGATGGCTCGCACCTGCCAGGAGGAAATGTCAGGTGCCATCATGCTCACCAAAGCAGCCAGAGGACCCACCGCAGGCCGGGCCTGGCCACAGCGCAGGCCGGGCAGCCTGGCTCCCCAGGGCCCGCCCCGCTCCCCGGGGCAGCTGGGGCCCTGCTTCCACCCGCCAGGATCGCCCCGCTGCTGACGAAGACAGAGAATAAAGAGGACGCCCTGTCACAACTGAGGCGGTCACGGGCGTGCAGATGAACACAGAGGGGCCCCACGGGGATGGCTGCTGGCCTGGACTAGCTGAACTCACCGTGGAGCGAACCCGGGTATGAGGCGAGCGCAGGGGTTTCCAGGCAAAGGGAACTGCAAGCGGCAAAGACAAGGAAGAGGTGTGGTGTGCAGGGAGGGCCAGAAGCAGCACAGGAAAGGGCCCGGTGGGGCAGGTGTGGGAAGGCCTGGGTGAGACAGCCAAGGGCTCAGGACCCCACCACGAACACACCCATGAGGGCTGATCCACTCGGGACAGCAGTCCCAACAGATGCTCTGGCAGTTGTGTGGAGACTTACCACACACCTGTCACCTAACCGCTGGGTCTGATCTGAGTTCTGATCGGAAGTCGACTGGTTCTATCGAGACCCTCTACTGGGATGACTGGCCGCCCCCGCTCTGGCTCCACCAGCCCCGAAAATCCTACAAGATTTTCACAGACACGTCTGCTGACCTGATAACTGGGACTGAACACACCTGACTATTATTTTGTGTTATTAAGATTATTGTACGTCCTTAAAATTGGGCTTCCCTAGTGTCTCAGACAGTAAAGAATCCGCCCGCAGTGCAGGAGATCCAGGTTCAATCCCTGGGTCAGGAAAATCTCCTGGAGGAGGGCACAGCAACCCACTCCAGTATTCTTGCCGGAGAGTCCCATGTACGGAGGAGCCTGGTGGGCTGCAGTCCATGGGGTCACACAGAGTTGGACACGACTGAAGCGACTTAGCACGCACAAACGCACATCCCTAAACTTGAGGATTTTACACTTAACATTCAATGGAATGTACACTGATATGCCTCGTCTGATTTCAGTGATTTCATAGTGGCCACATCTTCCCCTTTAGACCATATAACTAGGCATGTATAAAAATAAATTTAAAGCCCTTCAACTTTGTTTGCAAAAACCTCTGGTGAGTTTCCAGAAAAATGTCTCCTAAAACAGCTGCAATGGACATCTGAGCAGACATAAATATTTTACATCTAAGAACAAATTTTCTGAAGCATCTGAAAAAAAAAATCCCTTCCGGCTATAAACAAAACTGGGAATAATATTTTACAATCTCATTTAAGTCACATTTTCAAAAGAACTTATTAATTATTCTTGAAGGTTCTATTTTTCATTTCCCATCGCTCATGAAACAGTAAATTTCAGAAGTGGAAACTGGTCACCCAACTTGTCCTTTAATCTTCTTTGAAAGGAATCAGTCAGTGTCTGACTCTGCAAACCCCATGGACTGCAGCATGCCAGGCTTCCCTGTCCATCCCCAACTCCCCGAGCTTGCTCAAACTCATGCCCATCAAGCCCACGATGCCATCCAATCATTTCATCCTCTGCTGTCCCCTTCTCCTCCCGCCCTCTATCTTTTCCCACATCAGGGTCTTTTTCCAGTGAATCAGCCCTGCCCCGACCATGGCAGTCATTCCAGGGAAGACCGGAGTCCCAGCTAAGGAATCTGAGACTGTTAACACCCAACGTTCTCCCCAAACCACAGACACACACTCGTTTAATGATGGCATAACCAGCTTTAGCCAAGGCCGAGCGCCTAAATTAAACTGACAGTGGAGGAAAGTCACATATGTGCTAGCTATTCCATATGAATACTGCAAGAGCCAATGAGATGAAAACTGAGCGCTTTCTGAATATCAAGCTTCTCCGCTCTGCAAAGAGTGGCTGCTTATCAGTAGTGTATTGAGGAGGCAGGACTGGAATCCTGCCTCTGGCACTTACAAGCTGTAGAGCCTGGGGTAATAAATCAGCCTTCCCTACGGTTCCTTTCCTCGTTAACAGCATTAGTGACAACGTCCTTCTCGGGCCCGAGTCGAGGATAAGTGCCCTGTTTATTAAAGCAGTGCACACCATGCAGGTAGCGAGCCCTCACCCACCATCTCATCAGCCCACCTTCCAACTCAGCACAAGTCACCAACACCATCATCAACAACGTGTAGTTTAATATGCTATGAACCAAAATGTTTGACACTTTTACAAAGTTTTGCACTGAATCACGAAGACTTTCATACAACCATATATAGTAAACTATACTAATAAACTAATGAAACATAAAACATAGTAAAATTATAATAAATGTATAATTTCAATTATAAATATGCAAACACAAAAATATATTCTAAAATTTTAAACATATTAAAATTATAATAAAGGACTAAATGTATTAATAAAAATATCAACTTCAGTGGCCAAAATTACAGATGTGTACGTGTGTTTGCTGAGTTGCGTCTGACTCTTTGTGACCCGATGGACTTTGGCAAAAAAGGCTCCTCTGTCCATGGGACTCTCCAGGCAAGAACACTGGAGCGGGCTGCCATGCCCTTCTCCAGGGGGTCTTCCTGACCTAGAGACTGACCTGTATCTCCCGCATCGCAGGCAGATTCCTGACCGCTGAGCCATCAGGGAAGCCCAAAACGAGAGACAAGTCTCCTAAAGCCAGCAATGCTGTACGTTTCTTACACAAAGCATTAATACGCAAAGTTGAGTGACCTTCAACTCCTGGTTCACAATTAAGTGCTCCTGGTCACAGAATATGCAACTTACTTAAATACATTTCTCCTGAGACCCTGAGCAACCACAAATAAGTTCCAGGCCAAAGAACAGGAGAAACTGATTTCTTTCGCCTCTCGTTAGGATGGTATAGTTTTGGCAGAGAGTTAACGTCACCATGGCTGAAAGAGGAGTTTCAGGATAAAAGTCTATTCCTCTTCTTACAGCCAGATTAATTAAATTAAATAAAAGGCCTTTTCATATCCCTAAGTAATATGAGCCTAATGGCAACAGGAATACCTCTAAGTAAAGCTAAAAGAACGAATGTGAAACTGTATGACAACTTCGAAACTTAACTGCCAACAGTCTTTTCATATTCTTAACTAGCAATCAATAAATACCACCACAAAATGGGAAGACAAACAAAAAGCTGAGGTAACACTTCATAATCCTAAAAATGTTTCAGAAAGATTAAGGGAAAAAACTATGCCCTAACACATATTTTAGAAGCATAACTAGGATCCAGGTTGGATGGGTGCTTTTAAAAAAACACACACACACAGGAAACGCACCGTGATTTAAAAAGGCATATGACCACACGCTCTCGTCAGGAGCCCCGCTCGGCTTCCAGACACCCCCATCCTTCCACGCGCCCTCCTTCCCGCCACTTTCTCTCCACCTACGTCTCAGAGTACGCCAGAAGGGTATTTCACAACAGGAAAGACAAGATGCTACCAAGTATTCCAGGGAACCCGCCACTGAGGCCAAAAAAGGAGGCGCTAAGATCTGGGAGGCTTTTCCTAACAGACTGACCCACTCTCTGGAAATAAAGACATTAAGCCATCTCGGGGCCTCCCCCGCGGCGTGGTGGGCAGGAACCTGCCTGCCAATGAAGGGCACACAGCCTCGATCCCTGGTGTGGCAAGGGTCCGCGTGCTGCAGAGCAGCCAAGCCCGGGCACCACAGCTCCTGGAGCCTCTGTGGGCCGGGTCCACCCCCAGCGTCGCGGCAGGAAGCTGGCCTGGGGACACATGCGTGCTGATTTTCGCTCTCCAGGTGATTCCAATGTGCGGCCAGTCTGCCAGAGACTAGGCACCACTGGCGGTCACAAGGACTCTGCTAGTTCTATTTCAGTCTACAAACTGGATCAATGGAAGACATGCCTTTTGCAGGTGGATGGCTGGTGTGAGAAGTGCGTTTCAGACCATGACCGCAGGTGCACGCCTGCCTCCTGGGAGCTACGGCACCACTGCACTGACCGCTACGGGTGCTTTCACTTGGTCCTGGACTGAGTCCGAAGGGCATCCTTCCCATCCCCTTGCGGGTGGTCACCTGGCGTCTGCCTGAATCTGCCAGCCCGTGACAAGTAGGTACGTATTTCACCTGCAGGGCCCCAGTGTCCCTGTAAACTAATCGTTCGCCTATGGAGGATACAGGTATCAAAAAACAGCTGTTAAAGCTCCCTCGGACTCCAACTTCTCTTTCCCTCCTGAGACTGTCTCCAGACCCTCCCCTTCCGGTTGCCTCCCTGAGCGACAGTGCATCACTCCCCGCCTCCAGTCAGCGCTGCGGGAACCCGGGCGGCACCACTTCCGAGGCCGCGGAGACGGCACTGCGTGGTTAACAGAGCCTGTCCCCAACCCCCCACCCGGGCACAGTGACGACAACGCTGCCCAAGCGTCTGGCCACGTGACCTGCTCTGGCCAGCGGCGTGTGCTGCACGTCACATCCTGAATATAAGGGCACGTGATTCTCCAGGGCTTGCCCTCCCCCACTGCAGTGGCACCTATGCTGAGATGACGGGGATGAAAGAAACTGTCGTGATCAGAGTCACCGAAGGACAGATGCCCCAGAGAACAGTTCACACTGGAAACAACTGCACGGGCAAGAAATAAACCTTTACTTTTGTATAAATCAATGGGCTCCAGAGACTTTTACTGCTACCTAGGGTACACCACTGATTCTCAAACTGTAGACTTATGAGAAATGCAAATTTTATCAGACTCTATCCCAGACCTACTGCATTAGAAACTGTGGGGGGCTTGGGGCCCAGAACTGAGTGCTTATTAAAATCCCCCTCTTCCACAGGGATTCAGAGGCACAATCAAGTTTTGAGAACCAGTAGCTAGATTACACCCACTCCAGTACTCTTCCCTGGAAAATCCCATGGACGGAGGAGCCTGGTAGGCTACAGTCCATGGGATCACTAAGAGTCAGACACGACTGAGCAACTTCACTTTCACTTTTCACTTTCATGCACTGGAGAAGGAAATGGCAACCCATTCCAGTGTTCTTTCCTGGAGAATCCTAGGGACGGGGGAGCCTGGTGGGCTACCGACTATGGGGTCGCACAGAGTCGGACACGACTAAAGCAACTTAGCAGCAGCAGCTAGATTACAATGCCACATCAAAGGGCATTTAACGTCTCTGCAGCCACAGAGGACGGGTGCGCTTAGGACAGCCAGACAAAGCAGGAATGTTTTTCNTAGGGACGGGGGAGCCTGGTGGGCTACCGACTATGGGGTCGCACAGAGTCGGACACGACTAAAGCAACTTAGCAGCAGCAGCTAGATTACAATGCCACATCAAAGGGCATTTAACGTCTCTGCAGCCACAGAGGACGGGTGCGCTTAGGACAGCCAGACAAAGCAGGAATGTTTTTCATGTAAAATAACTGAACCCTATCTGCCCCACATCACATCCACGTGCTTGATTTTTTTTAAACTAGATAAAAAGTCTGTGTTTATTCATTCAGCCTTATCTTGTAAACTCCCTCCCAGCTTCTTTCCCTACAGTCAAAACTCACTGGTAGAAACGCTGGGTAAAATTTGATCTGAAATGGCAGCTGTCTCTCCAGAGAGAAATGAAATCCTGAGTTAGCTATAAATTCAGCGTCCCATCTCGACCCTTCTGCGCGATCTTACATAGAACAGTCCTGGGATGGAGGCAGAAAGAGTCTCCATCTGTGCTGTTACCTAGCCACCTACCACCAAGTACCCTGTGAACAAAAGAAAATTAAGATTTGCCTAGGGCCTGCCTCTTGAGAAATCTGTATGCAGGTCAGGAAGCAACAGTTAGAACTGGACATGGAACAA
>SJYA01004375.1:0-28923 GCA_006410615.1 Neotragus moschatus
GGGTGACAATATACAGCCTTGACATACTCCTTTTCCTATTTGGAACCAGTCTGTTTTTCTATGTCCAGTCCTAATTGTTGTTTCCTGACTTACATACAGGTTTCTCAAGAGTCAGGTCAGATGGTCTGGTGTTCTCATCTCTTTCAAAATTTTCCACAGCTCGTTGTGATCCACACAGTCAAAGGCTTTGGCATAGTCAATAAAGCAGGAATAGATGATTTCTGGAACTCAGTTGCTTTTTCCATGATTCAGTGGATGTTGGCAATTTGATCTCTGGTTCCTCTGCCTTTTCTAAAACCAGCTTGAACACCTGGAAGTTCACAGTTCACGTATTGCTGAAGCCTGGCTTGGAAAATTTTGAGCATTACTTTACTAGCGTGTGAGGTGAGTGCAATTGTGCGGTAGTTTGAGCATTCTTTGGCATTGCCTTTCTTTGGGATTGGAATGAAAACTGACCTTTTCCAGTCCTGTGGTCACTGCTGAATTTTCCAAATTTGCTGGCATATTGAGTGCAGCACTTTCACAGCATCATCTTTCAGGATTTGAAATAGCTCCACTGGAATTCCGTCAGTTCCACTAGCTTTGTTTGTAGTGATGCTTTCTAAGGCTCACTTGACTTCCCATTCCAGGATGCCTGGCTCTAGGTAAGTGATCACACCATTGTGATCATCTGGGTCATGAAGATCTTTTTTGTACAGTTCTTCTGTGTATTCTTACCACCTCTCCTTAATCTCTTCTGCTTCTGTTCTGTCCTTTATTGAGCCCATGTTTGCATGAACTGTTCCCTTGGTACCTCTGATTTTCTTGAAGAGATCTCTAGTCTTTCCCATTCTATTGTTTTCCTCTATTGTTTTGCATTGATCACTGAGGAAGGCTTTATCTCTCCTTGCTATTCTTTGGAACTCTGCATTCAAATGGGTCTATATTTCCTTTCCTCCTTTGCTTTTCTTTTCTCTTCTTTACACAGTTATTTGTAAGGCCTCCTCAGACAGCCATTTTGCCTTTTTGTATTTATTTTTCTTGGGGATGATCTTGATTCCTGTGTCCTGTACAATGTCACGATCTCCATCCCTAGTTCATCAGGCACTTTATCAGATCTAGTCCCTTTAATCTATTTCCCACTTCCACTGTATAATCATAAGGGGTTGGACTTAGGCCATACCTGAATGATCTAGTGGTTTTGCCTACTCTCTTCAATTTAAGTCTGAATTTGGCAATAAGGAAGGAGTTCATGATCTGAGCCACAGTCAACTCCTGGTCTTGTTTTTGCTGACTATATGGAGCTTCTCCACCTTTGGCCACAAAGAATATAATCAATCTGATTTTGGTGTTGACCATATGAAGATGTCCATGTATAGAGTCTTCTCTTGTGTTGTTGGAAGAGAGTTGTTCATTACTTTTTATCTTTTTGATAGAATAGGATATATATATATATTTTTGTACACTAAATAAAATTTTAAATGGAGCACATGGCTATGTTTTGCTTATCTCTCTATGCTGCTGCTTCTAAGTCACTTCAGTCATGTCCATTTTGCTTAGTGCTAAATAAATCCTGGCACAGAGCAGGTGTTCAGTTAAAGTCACCTTAATAGTTCGAATAAAGGAAAGTTCACAATGTTACAGTTTTGGCTGTTAAAATATTTCCATCCTATCACATTAGAATCATTAGGTTATGTAGCAACACAAACTTTTCAAAAGCATGGGTTCATTTTACAAATATTTATTAAGGGCCTGGGATTTCCAGGTGGCTCAGTGGTGTAGAATCCACCTGCCAATGTAGGAGATGTGGGTTCAATCTCTAGGTTGGGAAGATCTCCTGGAGGAGAAAATGGAAACCCACTCCAGTATTCTTGCCTGGAGAATTCTTGTCCCATGGACAGAGGAACCTGAAGGGCTATAGTCTATAGGGTCACAAAAGAGTAGGACACGATTGAGCAACTAAGCACATACGCACACATTAAAGGCTTAGTCTATGCCAAGCACTCCTCCAGTGTTAAGGGTACAACAGCGAATATAAAATTCTCCACCCTCAAAGGGCTTACACTTGAGTGTATGGGGTGAGGGTGCAAGGGTGAGAGTGCAGTAGAAGAGTATTGGCAATAAAAAATCAGTAAGTAGAACAGACAGTAGGTCAGATAAGAATAAGGGCCCTCAAGATAAATGAATCAGGGTAAGGGGACAGGAGATGTGAGAAGGTATTAGGCACAATTAAACAGGGTTGCCAGGTTGTTCTCTTTGAAAAGCTGACTTCTTGAGTTGAGACCTGAAGTAAAAGAGAGGCAGTGAGAATTTGAGTCAGAGGGAGAAGGACATGCAAAGACCTCAAGGCAGCCTGGAAAGGAGGCCAGTGAGGCTGGGGCAGAGGGAGTGCCTGGGAGATGGTTGGAGAGGGGATCCGAGGCTAGACATTTTAAGGACTTTGGCTTTTACTCTAGGTGATATTGAGGAGGTGGAACAAAGGACAGACGTGGTCTGACTTACATGTTTAAAGGATGACTCTCTTTGGGGAATAGAAGATAGTGGAGAGTAGAAATAGGGACACCAGTTAGGCGATTATTGCAATAACTGAGGCTCTGCTGCAACTAGGGTGGCGATAGTGGAGGTGATAAGTGGACAGAGTTTTGGCGTGTTTTGAAGGCATAGGTGCAGAGCTGCTGCTGATGGACTGTTTGCGAAGCATGAGATAAAGGGAGCAGGCAGGGATGACATGAAGGTTTTTGGCTTGAAGCAGTCATTTACTGAGAAGAGGAGGTGTTAGTTGGATGGTGGTGGAGTGGAGTTCAGCTGGGACACGTTAAGCTTGAAATGCTTACTAGGCATCCAAGTGGGATTGCTAATTAAGCAACGGATATATGAGTAGGGTAGAGGAAAAGATAAAAGCTGAAAAAATTAATTTGAGAGCCATTAGTATACAGGTTCTAACTGTTGCTTCTTGATTTGACTGCCTACAGATTTCTCAGGAGGCAGGTAGGCTGGTTCCAATCTCTTTAAGAATTTTCCATAGTTTTCGGTGATCCACACAGTCAAAGGGTTTGGTGTAGTCAAGAAAGTAGAAGTAGATGTTTTTCTAGAACTCTCTTGCTTTTTCAATGATCCAATGGATGTTAGCAATTTGATCTCTGGTTCCTCTACCTTTTCTAAATCCAGGTTGAACATACATGCCTCCTGAGAGATCTGTATGCAAGTCAAGAATCAACAGTGAGAAACGAACATGGAGCAATAGACTGGTTCAAAATTGGGAAAGGAGTACATCAAGGTTGTATATTGTCACCCTGCTTATTTAACTTATATACAGAGTACATCACGTGGAATGCCAGGCTGGATTAAAGCACAAGCTAGAATAAAGATTACCAGGAGAAATATCAATAAGCTCAGATATGCAGATAACACCACCTTTATGGCAGAAAGTGGAGAAGAACTAAAGAGCCTCTTGATGAAAGTGAAAGAGGAGAGTGAAAAATCTGGCTTAAAACTCAACATTTGAAAAACTAAGATCATGGCATCCGGTCCCATCACTTCATGGCAAACAGATGGGGAAACAATGGAAATAGTGACAGACTTGAATTTTTTTAGCTCCAAAATCACTGCAGATGGTGGCTGCAGCCATGAAATTAAAAGACGCTTGCTCCTTGAAAGAAAAGATATGACAAACAGAGAGTGTATTAAAAAGAAGAGACATTAATTTGCCAGTAAAGGTCCATCTAGTCAAAGCTATGGTTTTTCCAGTAGTCATGTACACATGTGAGAGTTGGATCATAAAGAAAGCTGAGTGTTGAAGAACTGATGCTTTTGAACTGTGATGTTGGAGAAGACTCTTGAGAGTCCCTTGGACTGCAAGGAGATCCAACCAGTTCATCCTAAAGGAAATTAGTCCTGAGTGCTCATTGGAAGGACTGATGCTAAGGCTGCAACTCNAGAAGAACTAAAGAGCCTCTTGATGAAAGTGAAAGAGGAGAGTGAAAAATCTGGCTTAAAACTCAACATTTGAAAAACTAAGATCATGGCATCCGGTCCCATCACTTCATGGCAAACAGATGGGGAAACAATGGAAATAGTGACAGACTTGAATTTTTTTAGCTCCAAAATCACTGCAGATGGTGGCTGCAGCCATGAAATTAAAAGACGCTTGCTCCTTGAAAGAAAAGATATGACAAACAGAGAGTGTATTAAAAAGAAGAGACATTAATTTGCCAGTAAAGGTCCATCTAGTCAAAGCTATGGTTTTTCCAGTAGTCATGTACACATGTGAGAGTTGGATCATAAAGAAAGCTGAGTGTTGAAGAACTGATGCTTTTGAACTGTGATGTTGGAGAAGACTCTTGAGAGTCCCTTGGACTGCAAGGAGATCCAACCAGTTCATCCTAAAGGAAATTAGTCCTGAGTGCTCATTGGAAGGACTGATGCTAAGGCTGCAACTCCAATACTTTGGCCACCTCATGCAAAGAGTTGACTCATTGGAAAATACCCTGATGCTCTGAAGGATTAGGGGCAGGAGGAGAAGGCGACGACAGAGGATGACATGGTTGGATGGCATCACCAACTCAATGCACGTGAATTTCAATAAGCTCTGGGAGTTGGTGAAGGACAGGGAAGCCTGGCATGCTGTAGTCCATGGGATCACAGAGTAAGACAGGATTGAGTGACTGAACTAAACTGAGCATTTGGTAGGCGGAGCTAGGGATAAAGATTCAGCCTGCCAATGCAGCAGAGAGGCAGGTTCCATCCCTGGGTCAGGAAGGTTCCCTGGATAAGGGGATATCAACCCACTCCAGTATTCTTGTCAGGAAAATCCCATGTAGAGAGGAGTCTGGCAGTTTGCAATCCATGGGGTTGCAGAGAGTCGGACACCACTGAAGTGACTTAGTACAACATACAGGTGATTCAGTTCAGTTCAGTTCAGTCACTCAGTCATGTCCGACTCTTTGCGACCCCATGAATTGCAGCACGCCAGGCCTCCTTGTCCATCACCAACTCCCAGAGTTCACCCAAACTCATGTCCATCAAGTCGGTGATGCCGTCCAGCCATCTCATCCTCTGTCATCCCCTTCTCCTCCTTCCCTCAATTCCTCCCAGCATCAGAGTCTTTCCAATGAGTCAACTCTTTGCATTTAACTCAGATGACCATTATATCTACTACTGTGGGCAGGAACTCCTTAGAAGAAATGGCGTAGCCATCATGGTCAACAAAAAAGTTCAAAATGCAGTACGTGGATGTAATCTCAAAAACAACAGAATGATCTCTGTTCCTTTCCAAGGCAAACCATTCGATATCACAGTAATCCAAGTCTATTCCCCAACGAGTAATGCTGAAGAAGCTGAAGTTGAACGGTTCTATGAAGACCTCTAAGACCTTTTAGAACTAACACCCAAAAATGATGTCCTTTTCATTATAGGGAACAGGAATGCAAAAATAGGAAGTCAAGAAACACATACAGGTGGTATCTGAAATACAGGTGGTATCTGAAGGTTAAAGATAGGATGAGATAATCACAGGTATAAGTGCAGCTAGAAATGAGATGAGGTCCAAGGACCATATCTTGAACATTGCCATCTTTAAAAGAAGAAGAGGAAGATCCAGCAAATGAGACAGAGGATTATCAGACAAGGAGGTAGGAGGCCCTCCTCTGCAACTGTAGTGCTGTGGGAGCCAATTAAAGTACTTAAAGGAGAACTCACTAGCAGTGTCAAAAGATGCTCAGGGTCCAAGTGAGATGATTATAATAGACCTCAAAATTAAACAGAATAAAGGTTTTGGGAAACTCTGACAAGGGCAGTTCTGGGGAAATGGTAGCACGTTAGGGACAGACAATTCTTCTGAGGCTCTTCTCTTGCCTCATCTGACTTTTAGATGGGAAGAAAATCCATGTATTCCTGATGAACCTGACACAAATATATACTGTAAAGCAGCAGCAGTCTGGTCATATCATACCTTATTTCATTCTAAAGGAACAGAGCTCAAAATATCTAGAAAATTCCACAAAAGTATAATAACTCATTTCACTTTCTTAAAACAGAGAATTGTTTTCTGTACCAGGAGGAACTGAACTAGGGATTCTGGTCGCCTAACTGAAGTGACCACCTTCCTCTAACTATGTTATGTGAAGCCAAAGAATTCCCTTTCATTTGTCAACAAGTAAAACTTTCCTCAAATTAGCAGCTGGAAAAGTAGATTAGCTCAGGCTTGTGTTATTACCTTATAATGCCATTTATCTCCTGAGAACTTTAACCCCAGGGGCCAATGCATCTGTCTGATTCATCCAGGGTCAGCACAGGTGAGTCTCAGATAATGCCAGCCTCCTGTTCAAAAACCTCAGTAGAGCTGCCACGAGTCTAGGAGAATTATGAACAAGATGTGGCAGGAGGAAAGGCCTCTGATCCCTGATCCACCCTGCTCTCTCTGGATCCAGAAAACCGGACTGAGGGGAACGACAGAGAGAGGACTGATTTTAGCCTATCATTTGCAAACTTACACTTTTGGACAACTTCCAAAGCACTACTGTCTGACTATATGCTAAAGAGGAAAAAAAAAAAACTAAAACAATGTCCTTCTTATAATATAGGGATTTGCTAAATTATTATAATATAACCCCAAACTCCAGTGTGGCCCATTATAACAAAGGATTAATTTTCTCATTCTGTAGGGTGCTGTGAGATCTTCAGAAAACACAGGTTAAACAATGTCCAGAATTTGAAAGTAGGAACCAGTATTGGAGGAATAATTTGATAATTAAAAATTCTCATGGGGGACTTCCCTGGTGCTCTAATGGCTAAAACTATGAGCTCCCAATGCAAGGGTCCTGGGTTCAATCCCTGGTCAGGGAACTAGATCCCACATGCTACAACTAAGGGTTTACATGCTGCAACTAAGACCCAGTGCAAATAAATAAATACACATTAAATTTTCTTTTTTATGGAGTGGAGTCAAGTTATTATTCCAACTAACATAGCTACAAGAGAGAAGACAATTTTCATATTTTTGAATCAAATTATATTTAGTTAATACATTCTTCTAATTTAAATATTCAATTTGTAGGATAAACCATTTTCACAGCCAGTGGAACTCTTAATATTTATTGCAAAAGATTCTTTTGGGTTCTGCCTTTTTAGTGGAGATATCTTCCTCTTCCTCCAAAAACCCAAATGTAATCATAAATTTTGAGACTTCTCAAACAGAACCTTTTGAGATATAGAGTGGGAAAAAAAAATGAGCTATCTTTTCTTTCTCTCTGGTCAGACTCAATATCTAGTGAATGTACAATTTAATCAAAAACAAGAATGAGAAAAGAGCTATATGAGCTCAGTTTTCATTTCAATTGCAGATTTTGGAAAAAAATATTGCTTTATAAAAACATGGCAAGAGAATATTACAAAAAAATTGGGGTTTGGCATTTCAGAATATCTTGTCTCAATATATATATTAAGTATATCTGAGAATGTGAGCTGAATATATAGGTATTTGACACATTCATAAACAGTAAGGAAGGACTCTAACAACTACACTGTGGAGAACAATCATAAGATTAAGTTACTCTTAAGAAAGAACTTAACTAAACTCTGAAGAGAGAACTTAATTAAACTTTCATTCATAACAAAATTACTTTATAGAAGCATGTAATATTTTGGTGTATTTCAATTATATTAAGAGTACGCTTGCATTCAATATTTATATGTTTCTCACTCTATACTACGTACTGTGAAGTCAAGTGGGCCGTAGGAAACACTACTACAAATAAAGCTGGTGGAGGTGATGGAATTCCAGCTGAGCTATTTCAAATCCTGAAAGATGATGCTGTGAAAGTGCTGCACTCAGGTATGCCAGCAAATGTGGAAAATTCACCAGTGGCCACAGGACTGGAAAAGGTCAGTTTTCATTTCAATTCCAAAGAAAGGCAATTTAAAGAATGTTCAGACTACTATGCAACTGTGCTCATTTCCCAGGCTAGTAAGGTTATGCTCAAAATCCTTCAAACTAGGCTTCAGCAGTACATGAACTGAGAACTTCCAGATGTACAAGCTGGGTTTAGCAAAGGTAGAGGAATCAGAGATCAAATTTCCAATAATCGTTGTATCATAGAGAAAGCAAAGGAATGCCAGAAAAACATTTACGTCTGCTTCATCAACTATGCTGAAGCCTTTGACTGAGTGGATCACAACAAACTGTGGAAAATTCTTAAAGCTTTGGGGTTACCAGACCACCTTACTTATCTCCAGAGAAACCTGTATGCAGGTAAAGAAGCAACAGAACCTTACATGCAACAACTGACTGGTTCAAACTTTGGCAAGGAGTACAACAAGGCTGTATATTGTCACCCTGTTTATTCAGCTTATATGCAGAGAACATCGTGAGAAATACCAGGCTGGATGACTCACAAGCTGGAATCAAGATTGCCAGCAGAAATATCAACAATATGCTATTTGCATATGATATCAGTCAGAAAGTGAAGGGAGCTCTTGATGAGGATGAAAGAGGAGACTGAAATAGCTGGCTTAAAAGTCAACATTCTAAAAACAAAGATCCAGTCCCATCACTTCATGGCAAATAGAAGAGGAAAAGTGAAAGCAGTGACAGGTTTTATTTTCCTGGGCTCCAAAATCACTGTAGACAGTGACTTCAGCCATGACATTGAAAAAACATTTGCCCCTTGAAAGGAAAGCTGTGACAAACCTGGGCAGTATATCAAAAAGCAAGGACATCAGTCACCTTGCCACTAAAGATCTACAGTCAAAGCTATGGTTTTTTCAGCAGTCAAGTATGGATGTAAGAGTTAGATCATAAAGAAGGCTGAGCACCAAAGAATTGATACTTTTCAGTTGCGGTGCTGGAGAAGACTCTTGAGAGTTCCTTGAACTGCAAGGAGATCAAACCAGTCAATCCTAAAGGAAATCAACACTGAATATTCATTGGAAGGACTGATGTTAAAGCTGAAGTTCCAATACTCTGTCCACCTGAGGCAAAGGGCGGACTCATTAGAAAAGACCCTGATGCTGGGAAAGATTGAAGGCAAAAGGAGAAGGGGGCAACAGAGGAAGAAGAGATGATTAGATAGCATCACTGACTCAATAGACAGGAGTTTGAGCAAACTCCAGGAGACAGTGAAGGACAGGGAATCCTGGCGAGCTACAGTCCACGGGGTTCAAAGAGTCGGACAGGACTTAGCAACTGAACAACAATGATAATAGCAATAGTTCCGCAGCCGTAGGATCAGAACTCGGAGAAGGCGATGGCACCCCACTCCAGCACTCTTGCCTGGAAAATCCCATGGTGGAGGAGCCTGGTGGGCTGCAGTCCATAGAGTCGCTAAGAGTCGGGCACGACTGAGCGACTTCACTTTCACTTTTCACTTTCGTGCATTGGAGAAGGAAATGGCAACCCACTCCAGTGTTCTTGCCTGGAGAATCCCAGGGACGGGGGAGCCTGGTGGGCTGCCGTCTATGGGGTCGCACAGAGTCGGACACAACTGAAGCGACTTAGCAGCAGGAGATATACACACATATATGTACATCCACATATGCCACACTGAATAGGCATACACCATTTTGCCTTTCTGTAAGATACTTAAAGGATAAAATTCCAGGACTGCGCACTGAGCTCGAGCGGGAGAGCAGCTGCGAGGGGGCTGGCGGAGAGACGCGCGGATCGTGGCTGGTTGCTCACCCCAGCTTAGAGCGCACAGAATTTACTTTCTACTTGCTTTGGGCTGGGGTACCCAGAATGGAGTTATCCGAGAGGCAGAGAGTCTACTCCGGGTGAGCCCGCCCCAGAAATGCGATGGCCGAGGAGCGGGCACTGAGGACCGGATCGAGATTAAGTTTCAAACCAAGGTATTGGATTCTCCTAGATTAAAAAGTGTCTAACAGTGAAAATGGCATAATCTGCATTAACATCCCACAACGTGAAGACATGACAATTAAGGAACACATACGGACTTGTGGCAGGAGGAAATGTGTGCACAGAAAAAGGAGATCTGTAATTCTTTAAAACCGGAAAGACATTCTCCTCACCAAAATGGGTACATTCTGCTCAGTTGTCAAGTTTGAAAATCTCCAAGAATTAAAGAGACTTTGTCACTGGGGTCCCATTATAGCCCATGGTGTTATAGCAATATGTTCTACCATGGCCATGATTGACTCTGTGTTGTGGTATTGGCCCTTACATACCCCTGGAGGAAGCGTGAATTTCATCATGTTGATAAACTGGACTGTCATGATTCTTTATAATTACTTCAGTGCTATGTTTGTTGGTCCTGGCTTCGTCCCTCTGGGGTGGAAACCGGAAAATTCTCAGGATGGCGTGTACCTCCAGTATCGTAAAGTCTGCCAAGCATACAAGGCGCCACGGTCACATCACTGCAGAAAGTGTAACGGATGTGTGATGAACATGGACCATCACTGCCCTTGGATCGGCAACTGCTGGGGCTATCAGAATCACGCCTCCTGCACGCTGTTCCTCCTTTTAGCACCACTGGCTGTATTCACCTGCGTTTATTTTTGTCATGACGATGTATACGCAGCTTTATAATCGGCTCTCCTTTGGGTGGAACACGGTTAAGATTGAAACGAGTGCAGCCCGGAGAGACCCTCTTCCGATTATTCCCTTTGGATTAGCTGCGTTTGCTGCCACCTTGTTTGCCTTGGGATTAGCTTTAGGAACAACCATAGCTGTTGGGATGTTGTTTTTTATCCAGATGAAAATAATTCTCAGAAACAAAACTTCTATTGAATCATGGATTGAAGAGAAGGCTAAAGATCGAATTCAATATTATCAATTAGATGAAGTCTTTGTTTTTCCTTATGATATGGGAAGTAGATGGAAGAACTTCAAACACGTATTCACATGGTCAGGGGTCCCTGAAGGAGATGGGCTGGATTGGCCAATAAGAGAAGGCTGTCACCAGTACAGCTTAACAATAGAACAGTTGAAACAAAAAGCAGATAAAAGAGTCAGAAGTGTCCGGTATAAAGTGATAGAAGATTATAGTGGTACCTGCTGTCCTTTAAATAGAGGAATCAAAACATTCTTCACGAGCCCCTGCACTGAAGAGCCTCGGATAAGGCTACAGAAAGGGGAATTCATCTTAGCTGCAAGAGGGTTACAGTGTTTCAAGAATAAGAGGATGGTTCCCTAGAAACTGTGTAGAAAAGTGCCCCTGTGACGCCAAAACAGATCAAGCCCCAGAGGGCAAGAAGAAAAATAGCCGCTTTAGAAGTAAAATTCCTTTCAGTCCACTCAGTTACTTGAAAACTGTACATATTGCTAAAGAATTATGCAATGAGCCTACTCTGGTTAGGGTGTCCTTTTCCGCAAAGGTGCCCTAGTGCCATGATCTGGATATTTTTATGACCACTTTGAAACGGAGAAACCATTCTGCACACGCCTTTGAATTCCTGCACCTCTCTGCCACCTCTCCCCCTCTCCAAAAGAAAGAACATTTCACCCAAGGGAGTCAGCTGCATTTTCTCTAGGATTTTGTGTGCACTGCACATGGTGGACCTGACGTGCAGAGTTCCCCCTCTACCAGGAGCATCTGCATGTGATGCTTTTATCCTCTGTCCCCCTCAGCTGAATTTCTGATATTCTAGATACTATAGAACTTAACTTGTCAGATTCAGTGTAAGCTCGGTTTTTATTACCCATCTTTTAATAATGATGATTTTGTCAAATCAAATAAAGATCAGTGGCTGTTCTGTATTAAAAAAAAAAAAAGGATAAAATTCCAGAAATAAACAGCTGGGTCATAAAGGCTTTATATACATTTAATTTTGATAGATAATGCCATATTGTTCCCTAAGGTGAGTAAATTAATTTATACTCCCATCAAGGTATTGAGCACCTATTATCCTATTATTACTCTGTTGTGTCCAACTCTTTGAAGCTATTCAGACTGCAACCCATCAGGCTCCTCTGTTCATGGAATTTTTCCAGGCAAGAATACTGGAGTGGGTTGCCATTTCTTACTTCAGGGGAATCTTCCCAACCCAGGGATCAAACCCGCATCTCCTGCATCCCCTGCACTGGCAGGCGTGTTCTTTACCGTTGAGTCAACTGGGAAGCCCTCTTGCCAACACAAGGTATGATCAGAATTTTTAAAATTCACCAGTCTGGTAGATGGAAAATGGCATCTTGTTGTAACTTGAATTTCTGTTATGAAGAGGACAGGTCATCTCCATTGCACGTGGCAGTGACTTGAAGGGGGCGAGAGTGAAATCAGGGAGAGCAGTGAGCCTGGCTGGAATGGCTGGGTGTGGCAGTGAAGACTGGGAATGGGACAAAGCCCCACACACCGTGCAGGTGGAACTGAACCAGCAGGTTAAAGCTGTGCACAGCACTGACTCTGTGGGTCAAAGGTGACTTGGGTGTGTGAATGATGGTGGGAGAGGGATTTGGAAGTGACACATGAGACTGATTGAAGACCTCGAGCTCCTTTAGGACAAACGTGTTATTTTAGTGTTGCCTAGGAGACATGCAGGCAGAGATGCTGTGGAGGCATTGGATATGCAGATTGGAAGGCAGATCTAGGCTGGGGAGGTACATTCAGGACAGTCCATACTTGTAACAGACTTTACCTAGGGAACCCGTGGAAGGGTTTCAGATCATTCACGATGCATCTCAGTGTGACACTCAATTGACCAAAACATAAAATCTATAGAAATGTGACTTCCTTAAGAAATCTTGATTCAAGTACTCTCATAAATGTAGATGGAGCTAGGAATGGGAAGAATACATCTTCTGAGAGAAGGAATATATGTTTAATGAAAAGTTCCTGTTAAAAATAAGCTATATCTCCATCTTTACATTCTTCAGTATTTCTTTTTTATTCAGCCTTTAAAAAAAAATAAAAGGACTTCTGTAGCACATTTGAGATACACAAAAAATCATAAAGAAGCTATAAAATCCATTAAGTAGAGAACATATCATAGACTTAGTTATCTGTAGGCTCCTATGCAGATAGCATCTTTAACAATTTAATGTGAATATTTACATGCCAGTATTCTTCAAAATATTATTTAAAACTGTCTCCATATGAAAGTGTCTTTACTTAATATGAACATTGTGTATTATAATTTAAAATATTTTTTCTAAATTGTACACACATGCTTTTCATTTCTTTATTTGTGGTAGAGCTCACATTTTGACATGCTTACTGCCTATATGTATCAATGAGTTTTTCTTATTTAATTCACAGTTTTTGAAATCAGTAATTAATGCTGTGAGAATATCTATAAATAATAACTTGCTTTCCTTTAAGAGAATAACCGGCTTTATACAGCCATCATTACATTTGCTGTCGACTCACTGTTCATTAGCTACTTACTCTAACTTTGAACTTTTACTTTTGTGAAAATTAACACCAAAATATCCAGAAGCATATTTTTCTTTGCCTCAAATCAACTTAGAGAGCAATGAAGCTCAATTAATCTAAATCAACTTTATTCTCTTATCTGCTAAGTTGTTTCAATTATGTCCGACTCTACGCGACTCCATGAGACGGCAGCCCACCAGGCTCCCCCATCCCTGGGATTCTCCAGGCAAGAACACTCGAGTGGGTTGCCATGTCCTTCTCCATATTCTCTTATCGATACCACCTAATTCTAATTTCTCTCTGTCCCAGAATAAATGGGTCTGGCCTATATATGCCAATCTAATTTGGACAACTTTATTTTCTGATCTTCCTTTTTTTTGAGCAGAAATATAAAAAGATATGAACTGAGACACACGAGGCTCTGACTGAAGCATTGTTTATAGGGCCAAAGGACTGGAAACAACTTAAATGTCCATCGTAAAGGACTGTCACATTCATAGGATGAAATATCACGTGGCTGTGACAAGGAATTGAGGACACGAGGAGGAGAGAAACTATCATCTATTGGCTTAAAAAAAATCAATGTTTAGTATGACTTGCACTGTAACTGTATGAAAATGGAGATATTGTATATAACACTATTGCTTGATTTTTAAAAAGCATCTGTAAATAAATTCTTGTCCACATACAGAGGGTTTACAAGAAAGTTCTAACCTTCTGGAGTAGAACTAAGAACTTGGATTTAAGGTGGAAAGCTAACTTAATTCTCACTCTCTTTTCTGTTGTATTGTTTGAACTCTGTTGTGCATTTTTAAAAAATTTAAAAGTAAACAGAGAAAGAAAAGTCCTCATCTCAGCCCATGCCATGCACGCCACCTCCCTCCTCCTTCGCTCACTGCCTTGTGGAGACAAGCATTGCTGCTCCCCACCCTCAGCTCTGCACCCATACCCTGACGATTCGACCCTAGTCACACTCCACTTTCCTGAACTGGTTCTGCATTAACTGATGCTAATCCCTCTTTTATAAATGTGACACACTTCATGGGAAAGCTTCTGCCTGAACTCTGTTCTGCTGATAATGTTAGTCTATTCTGTCCAATAACAAACACATCATTTTGACTCTTGTTTATCATTCTTGCTTCCTATTCTCCCCCACTGTCACCCCAAAGTTTCCTTGCCCACAGAAAACTCCACAGAAGGCCCCACATAGCTATTATATAACATTGACAGTAAACAGTAGCTATAAGGTGATTTTTTAAAAGTCAAGACAATTGTAAGGGAAGGGGTTTGATAGTAGATGTGCCCTTTGGAATACTACTAGACTAGAGTTGACGGTTGATCTATTCATGACATACATCTGTTATAGAAAGATAAACAGCTAAAATAAACATTAGTGATGCCCTTTCTACATACTATTACTACTGACATCTCATTATATAAAGATAGTTTGGAGCAGAAACTGTCTTATTATCAATCGACAGGAATCTGAGGCTAGGTTTGTGCATGAAACAGTAATTTACATTCACAGTATTAACCTCCAGTCTTGGTTCTGTTGAGGTCAACTACATGTTTCTAATTATTCTACTTCCTCTAAGTCCAATGTTTCTAATTATTCTACTTCCTCTAAATCCAGAAGATAAAACTTTTTCTGGGGAGGAGGGTGATACTTTCCTCCACACAAAAGGGGACAACATAGCCAACTATTAAACCAAGGACCTTTCCAACACACTTATGAGATCAGTCAAAATATTTATATATACTCAAGCGCTTTGGAATCTCAAGCTGTTTTGACCAGCTGTCATTTTGGTGTCAAACTCCGGTCATTTTAATGTGAAGCAAAGGTCATCTGAGGGTTCGTCTTCCTCTTCTCCTATTAGTGTGATACTCTGTAGTTACTGAACTCTGCTTAAACTCCCGACAGTAGGGCCCCACTGCACACTGCTGTTATCCAGGCCCATGGGGTTTCATGATTGCTTATAAATAAAATACAAAGAAATGGAGAAAAGTAAAAATGTCAAATTAATATTTTATGGTATTGTCAACAACCAAAAAGATAGACAACCCAGTATGGTCTATGCATGTTTTGGCACTGACGGTTAGGAAACATTTGCATGATATCCAGTGTGTGCACCATGCCAACTCATTTTTTTTTCTCTGTATCTAAAATAAGATGGCATCAACATGAGAGCTATAGACTTCCACGTGTAAAATACATGAAATGCCTTGTCATGGTATGAAGGGTACAGTGCAGAGAATAGAAATAACTATACAACATCTCTGTATGGTGACTAGACTTACGTTAGTGATCCTTTTCAAATGTATAGAAATATCAAATCATTCGGTTGTATAATAGGAACTAACAGGGTTGTAGCTCAGTTAGACTTCACAAATAAAGTCATAGGAAAAGAGGTCAGATCTTTCATAATCAGAAAGGTACAGAGTTCCAGTTATGAAATAAATAAATACAGAGATGGAATGTACAGCATAATAAACAGAATTAACTCTGCTGCTGCTGCCGCTAAGTCGTGTCAGTCATGCCTGTGCGACCCCAGAGACGGCAGCCCACCAGGCTTCCCCGTCCCTGGGATTCTCCAGGCAAGAACACTGGAGTGGGTTGCCATTTCTTTCTCCCTTGCATGAAAGTGAAAAGTCAAAGTGAAGTCGCTCAGTCGTGTCCAACTCTTAGTGACCCCGTGGACTGCAGCCCACCAGGCTCCTCCATCCATGGGATTTTCCAGGCAAGAGTACTGGAGTAGGTTGCCATTGCCTTCTCTGAGAATTAACACTATTGTATGTTAAATATGAAAGTTGTTAAGAGAGTAAATCCTAAGAATTCTCATCAAAGGGAAAATATGTTTCAATTTCTTTAATTTTGTATTTGTATGAGAAGATAGATATTCATTAAGCTTATTGTGGTAATCATTTTATGATGCACATAAGTGAAATAATTATATTGTATGTTGTACACCTTAAACTTACACACTGCTGTTTGTCAATTATACCTTAAAAAAAACTAGAAGAAAAAATTAAAAATAATAAGATGGCATAGTCTTTTTTCCATTGCTCATTCTAAAAACTACACTATAAAGATCATCACTTTAGTTATGAGAACTTCCTTCATAGCTCAGTTGGTAAAGAGTCTGCCTGCAATGCAGGAAACTTGGGTTCAATTCCTGGGTCAGGAAGATCCTCTGGAGAAGGAAATGGCAATCCACTCCAGTATTCTCACCTGGAGAATCCCCATGGACAGAGGAGCCAGGCAAGCTACAGTCCATCGGATCATAAGAGTTGGACACAACTTAGTGAATAAACCACCACCACCAAGGATCATTACAAATTTTAATAAATTGTTGGTCTTTAAAAATACATTGTTTATTTCTAAAGTTTATTCTCTCAGTTTTCTGTTTAACCCTCAAATTTATGGGCTAATACCTATTCCTGGCTTTTTTTCCTAGACTTTTAATTCTCACCTTAAATTTTTTTTTGCTAGCCTGCATCAGGATAATTAATTATATGGAATTATTTTATTAGTCATCACCTTAAAGAAGAAGGGCTTAGAATTACACATTCAAACCATGATAAATGAGGAAAAGTATTTGCAGGTATCTCCTTGGTTCCCTTTAAGTGAGGTTCTGAATGACACACTCTCCCAGTTAGCATTTGCTGTCATCCGCACCTAGTTCATTCATCCATCATTGAACATAAATGTGCCGTGCATCTGCTGTGAGCCTGGCATGACCATTGGTGCTGGGGAGGAGGTGGTGAACGAAAACAATCACTTATCCTCTGAGAAATGGTAAAGACATATGACCGATCAATAATGCAGACAGTGGTAAGTTTTATGATGAAAAGTAGTAGGCGTACAGGACAGAGAGTGAGAGAAGAGATGCTACTTCAGTTGTGTGATGAAGACAGCCTGTCTGGAGAGGTCCATCTGATACCCACATCAGCAGAGGCCGTCAGGACTGAGCCGGGAGAGCAGGAGACCTGGGCTTGGCATGTTCAAGGAGCAGAAAGAAGGCAGGGAGTGGGGGTGAGGCGTGGGAGGTGAGGTCAGGGAGATAAGCAGGCCACAGGGAAGGAAGGTGCCTCGGCACAGAAGGAGTTTGTTTTCTGGGATAATGGTCATGGGAAACCATCACTGGGAAGATCACTCTGAAGCCTATGTAGAGAAGAAGTGCAGGGCTGCGGAGATGTCCACTCTAGGAAGCTAGAAGGCCTTAAAAACAGTCCTGGCAAGAGAGGACAGTGATTTAGATTGGAGTTTAGCACAGGATATGGTAAGAACTGGGTGCCTTGGACGTAGCACTGACAGGGACTTTTTGAAAACTTAAGGTAAAGAACCTTAATGTTTCCTCTACTTTACCACTTTTCATTTCAAAGGAAACGAGTAAGAGTGAACAAAAAGCGTGGTATATCGCTTCTTCCCAAATGCGTATAATCCTATTTCCCCAACAGCTTATCACTCATTGACATCATTTAATCACAGAATATTAGACTTGGAAGAGATCACAGAGTTACATAACCTAATTATCTGTTTTGCTCTAGCTTGAACAGGTTGGAATCAAAGAAAGCACAGGGAATATCACATGTGGTCATTAATGCTTCCTGCTGCAATTATAATATAAATACTAATAAGCCAAACAACGAATTGTTTTTTATGTTCACATAAGAATTCAGAATGAACAAGATTTCATTACAAATTTTCCCTTAAGAAATAATTCTATGAGCAGCCTAGATTTCTAAAATAGCAATGGGCTGAACATAACTATCTATTTTCCTTTAATTTTGTGTGTCTAGGGGATATCTTTAACTTAAAGTTTAACTACATTTTCAGGACACCAATTTTAAACTACTCACATTTCTAAGACTTTTCTTAATAAGACCCCAGATAAGGTCTCTAATCATTAGAGAAATAGTTGGTGTGAATAAATCTTATGTATGAGAATTCTATGAGGTTGAGTAAAACATTACTACTCAACTTGTAGTAGTGTTTAAAATGGTGTTTCTGAATATTTTATTTTAAAAACTTCATAGTCTTCATCTCCTAGAGACAGTGGAAAAATTTCCGTGAAATAGCATAAATTATTTATTCAACAAATATTTATTGAGTACCTTCAGGCATTGTTCTAGCCATTGAGGATACGGCAGTGAGAGAAAGGCTATAAAAAAGCAACCACTTTGTAATTTGTAATTACTTCATCAGAGCGATAGTGCCGCAGGGAAAACTAAAGCATGGAAAAGCCGACGGGGAATGTGGTAGAAGGAATTGCTGTTTTATCCATAAGAGAAAAAGATATTCAGATAAAGAGACCCTGGGCAGACAGAGACGACAGCAAATGCCAACTGTGCAAGGGGGAAGCACGTTTGGTGTATGGGAGGAGTAATAAGAAGACGTGGGTCACAGTGTTAAGCGAAATGAAAGTGTTAGTTGCTCAGCCACGTCCGACTCTGTGAAATGGACTGTAGCCCACCAGGGTCCTCTGTCCATGGAATTCTCCAGGCAAGAATACTGGAGTGGGTAGCCATTCCCTTCTCCGGGGGATCTTTCCAACCCAGGGCTTGAACCCAGGTCTGGTGAATTGCAGGCAGGTGCTTTACCATCTGAGCCACCAGGGAAGCCCAGGTCGCAGTGTTAGGCAGGGGCAAAATTCTGGGGGCCTCGTGGAGCACTGTGGAGACGTTGGCTTTTGCTTTGAGTAGGCAGGCACTGGAGAATTCCAAAGAGGAGAGCAGCGCAATCGGATTAAACATGTTGTAACAGGGTCACTCTGGCTGCTGTTTTGATTATTGTGAATGTGTGTACAGGTGTTCATGCTGGGGGCAGGTACTCCGTGGTGGAAGAAGTGCTCTTAGAACACTACTGCAAAGATCCAGGCAAGAGAAGGTGATAGCTTGGACCAGGGTGCACAGTGTGGAACTGGCGAGAAGTGGTTAGTTAGGCCTTGCGCGTCAACCAAACTCCCACTAAATCCGACATGGCTCATGAAAGAGAGAGAAGTGAGGGGTGACTCTGTGGTTGGGGCCTGAGCAACCAGAAACATGGACCTGCCCTTTACTGAGTGGGGAGACCATGAGAGGCAGGTCTAGAGTGAGCCCCTGGAGCTGAGTTTACTGAGTGGGAAGACTGTGAGAAGCAGGTCTAGAGTAAGCCCCTGGAGCTGAGATTTTCCCAGGGTAGGTTGGAGGCCCTAATTAAACATCCAAGAGGAAACATTGCAAAGCAGTTGAGATATGAGTTTAGCAGCTGAAAAGGAAGGTTGTGGCAAGAAATATAAATTGAGAAGCATGAACTTTCAATAATATTTAAAGCTGTGACATTAGCGACATTTAGGGTATGGACTCTTTAAGATTTCTGTGTATGAACCCCTTTGAAAATTTGTTAAAACCCACAGACTTTCCCTGAATGACATTTTAAATGCACAAAATAAAATACATCTTAAATATGTTTCGGTATATATAACTGGTATAAAGAAAGCCAATTATAATGAAACAAGTCATCAAAACATCTTAAAAGTTACACAGTAGTAAACTAATATTTTTATTGATACATTAAATAATGAGATCTTACAGTGAGCAAAATAATCACAGTCACTTCAAAGAAATCATGGGCATAAATATTTCAAGATACCTGTAACAGTTAGAATGAGATGGAAATATCCGCAATTGTTTACTCGCATATAAACTCACAGATCTAGCTGATATTACCGTGGTTTGGTTGTCTATGCTCACGATTTCAGGAAATGCAACATTCATTTGGAGGTTCATGAAAATAAAGAAATGTTTCCCTTTCAAGATCACAGAGACCAGGCCTGTGGACTCCAGGTTAAGAAGCCCTCACTTAGGGGTGGAATACAGCTAGAGAAGAGGGGAGGGCCATGGTGCAGAATTTGGGATTCTCCAACATGAACAGGCAGGGGGAAAGGAGACATGGCAAGGAAAATGGAGAGAACGGGACAACATTTAAAATTAAAAGGAGACGATCTAAGTCAAGGTACGTGTTCCTCTTTAAATATCCTCAATCCTATCTGTGCATTTGGCAGGCAGCCTCAACGTACATACTTCATATCCTTATCAAGTCTGTTGTCTACATGTGCTTCTCCAGATTGTTTTAGAATTCCAGTTCCTTGATAAGGAATTGTGTTTGTATTACATTTAGGGAAACCTAGGTTTTTTTTCCTAGAGTATCCTTTATCCAGGGCACATTAATCACTAGTATTTTCAATTTTATGTAGAGTAAATTGATTTTCTACATGACATGCTTTCCTCTCAATCACTAGATTAGATTTTATGGGAAGATTAGATTTTGTGGGATGATCCCACAAAATCGCTACTTTATCCACTTTGGCAAATAGTAAGTCACAATTTACCATCTAAACAATGAAAACAGCAGTTTATAATATATACTGAAATGTAGACTTTAACTGGCTTATTGAAGACATAAAGCTGATAACTTATGTGATGATGCTGATAACACACAATATTCGTACATAGCCACAAATGCAAGATGGAAAGGCTGATCATTAAATTGGGAAATAGGAGGATACTGCTAACGTATGTTGGAAATATATTCATATACGTTTTAGATATATACACATATATAAGATATATGTATATATATGTATATATGTATGTATATATATATGTATATATGTATATGTATATATAGATATATACACATATATACACATATATACACATTTATATACTATAAATTGATGTGGGCATGTCAAATGAAAGCCTAGAAAGATTATGGAAAAGCTCTGCCAAATGGTAACAAAATTGCAACCTTAAGCCTACTACTAAAAGGCACTTCAAGATCTGTTAGAGTAATGTTAAAAATAGATACAGCTTTCAAGTAGCTTCCTTTAGTCTATTTAGGTTGAAAGATACTTCGAGAACAACTGGAAAGTGTAAACACATACTGAAGATTAGACAATGACATTGGTGTTAATTCTCTAGCATGCACTTTCGCTGCTGTGGTTACATAGGAGGTTGTCCCAGAAATGCGGGCTGATATGTGTAGGGCTGAAGTGTTGCAATGTCTACAGTTTAAAGTTTCAATAATTCGGGGGGGGAGGGGGAGTAAGTGTCTCTGTGTGTACCTATGTGTGTAGAGAGAAAGAGAAAGAAAAAAAAGAAAAAAAAAACAGAGAAAGGAGACACAGTATGAGGGAAAGTTTTAATTACCGAATGTTAGAAAATGTCAAAGGTATTCACTCTACTGGTCTTTAAATTTCTCTATAGATGGGAAAACTATCAAAATTAAAAGCTGCGGAAAAAATTCCACAGAAATGTATATACTGTTAATCTCCTACAATAATGATACATAAATCTATAATAGACATACCTAAAACAAGGAGGTAATAATGTATACAGTATAAATTTTAAAAGAAATATGAATTTCATATAAACTGAATTCAAAATACAAATCATTAAATAGAAGAATCATTTCATATGCATTAAAAGTGTGATACACAGGGAAGAATAACTTCCTGATGTCCCCTAGTTGTGCCCTTCCAATTCAGGGTCTCTGATCTCAACCGGATCTCACTGGTGCTCAAAATGATCAGTCCTCAGTTTCTCCGAAGCTCCAAAGGCAGTATTTACATTGTTATCATTCTCAAAAGTTCCGTTACTCTTTGAGCAGATGATCTCATTTCCAAGTTCAAAGAAAACAGAAACATCAGATGGGAAGTCCCTCACCGGCATGCTCTGTAGTAGACACTGCCCTCTGGCTGATCCAACTGCCATTCCCACCCTCTCTTGGAGTGACGCGTGACCATGTGACCCAGTACTGGCCAGTGAGATGTAAGCAGAGGGATCCTGGCGGCCTCTGGAAACACTTTCCTGCTTAGAGGACCAAGTGCAGCCAGCACCGTCCCCTCCCCCTTCTTCCCGCCTTGCTCGTGGCCTGAGAGGGAAAGGTGAATGCAGGGAGGCCCCTCCACCCCCACTCAGTGGACCTCTGCAAGGTGGACCCTGTCACTGAGCGCAGAAGGCATGCCAGCAGTTGTTTCCCTGGGAGAAACACTGTCACTTGAGAGAACTAAACCTCTGCAAGAGCGAGGCACTCTTAGTAGCTGGGTTTTCTGTTATTTGCAGAGGACAGCATTCCCAGCTGACACTGAAGCTGTTGTCTCCCTTCCACAGTTAAGAGGGCTCCTTATCCAGCACTGTGGCTCCCATCCCCACCTTCTCACAGGCCCCTCTGTTGACTGCCCCCTCCAGTGTCTTCAACCTTTCTCTCTCTATTTCACATCATCAGCGTTTCACACAGTCGTTTCCCCTTACTAAATAAAACACTCATGCATGAAACAAACTGTCCCTCAGCCTGCCATCTTCCTGAGCTGCTTCTGCCTTATCTCTGTCCCTCCTTTCTCCATCATTCTTCTTAAAAGAGCTGTCTACATCCACAGTCTCCAGTTCCTTATTTCCTGTTTCTCAACTCACTGTATCTGCATTGTGCCCTGGCCACTACTGAAAGTGCTTATGCCAAGGTCACCAGCTACATCTTACTGAAATACCCTATGAGAATTTTCTTGTTCTTAACTTAGTTGACCCCTTTGTCGCATTTGACATCATGACCATACTGTCCTTTTTGAAATATTTTCTCCCTTAGAATTTTAAAAAATATTCTGTCCTAGTTTTTCTTCCTTCCTCTGAGAGAGCCTTCTGAGCCTCTTTTGAAGGATCCTGTTTTTGCCTGTTGGTATGAAATTAGTATCTATATATTGCGGTATCCCCAATCTGCCTCTCTTCAGGAGCTCAAACCCCCTCCTCTTGCCCATGTTTTCTTTCTCCACAAATGGTACCATCCACCCAGTGCTCCAAGCCAGATTCTAAAGGCATCCTTGATGTCCCCTCTCCCCCTGTTCCTCAAATCCAGTTAATAGTGATCCCTGTGAATTCAGCATCCTAAAGCTCTGTGACCAGCCCCCTCTTTCAGTCCTGCTAATCTTCTCCCAGGTTAACCTCTTAACCTCTTCCGGCATCAGCTTCCTAAACCTCTCCCTCAGGTGACCTCATCTTTAGGCTGTTGTTCTGGTGGGCCTTGCCACCCTCTCTTTTACTTCTAAGCGTGTGTGCATGTCCTCTGACAAGAATTTGTTTTCACAAGGCTGAGTATCACTGGTATTAACCTTTCAATTCTCAGTTTAAGTTTCCGCTGCTCTGGGACCTTCAGCTGGATGGGTGTTCCTGCTATGTGTTTGTATAACATCCTATACCCCTTCTATCTTATTTTTGTTTTGCTACATAAGGACACATTTCATTTCTCCAAATACATTCCTTAGTTAGGTTATAATGCCAAGATTTGAATTTTCTTGGCACTAAGACAACAATTCTCTGTATAGCACAGGTATTCATTAATGGTTGTGGATTGAATCCCTGTAAATATTAAGGATCTGCATTTAATTTTTTAAAGAGTCACTTACTCTACCATGAAAAAAAAGAACATAAATTTAAAGAAAGCCATTAAAATTACTTTAGTAGTCATTTAGACAAGTATCTTCTACTTATTGAGGAGGGCATGGAAACCCACTCCAGTGTTCTTGCCTGGAGAATCTCCATGATAGAGGAGCCTGGTGGGCTACTGTCCATGGGGTCACAAAGAATCGGACGTGACTGAGCAACTAAGCACAGCACAGCATTCCACTTATTAAGATAGATATATGCTACTTTTGAAGACAAGAAGTCACCTTCTATCATCCCCGAGGTATATAAATTGGTTATTGCCTATTGCAGTAAAAATCCCAAGAAAAACAATTAAACAAATTGTGCATAAACCATTAACTAAATCTATATGGATTGTCCACAAGGAGAAGGGCATAAAATGCATTCAATCACTTTAGTGTTGGTGAGACTGGTGGAATTCTCATATACTGCTGGCAGGACAGTAAGATGATACCATCACTTTGGAAAACTCCATAACTATTTCTTAAAAATTAAACATGCACCTACCATATACCCCAGCCAGTAAAAATGCATGAGGAAAAATTATGGAGTCATAGAAATGTGCTATATATCTTGCTTATGACAATAATTATATGAGCCTACACATTTTTCAAGTCATCAAATTGCATACTTATATGTAAGTGACTTTATCTTATGTAAATTAACTCAATTCGTTTTCTTGATTTTTCAAAAAACGGCAAATATTTTGACTGGGTAATTTGATGAATTAAAGAAGTGCTATCTTAAGATATGATAATGTTATTTTGTTTATAAAAACTAAACAATAATGTCCTATAATTCATAGTTACATCCTGTTAATAACATACTGACAGAATGTTTTAATGACTAATATTTGCTTCAGAACAATTCAGACCAGAATTCTGTGGAAGTATTTAATAAACAAAACTTACCATATATTGAGATTTATTGAAGCTGGGTGATTGATATGTGGGTTACACTATACATTTATCTCTACTTTTTTGTAGCCTTTTGAGAATTGTTAGTTTAGAAAGTAAAATAAGTAAAAGTGCAAAAATATTTAAATGCATCCAAAAGCTTTAACATGACTTAAGTAGAAAATTTAATTAAATAAAGTCTAATTAAGTCAGTCTAATTTAATCAGAGAAGCAGAGGCCAACAAGACTAAAATAATTTAAAAATAAGACCTTTATGTAACAGTGTTACACGTAAATTCGGAAATAACAGCGTGACATTCTTGAAACATCAGATTATTACCAGGATTTACTGTAATTAGTTTTTCTTTACTTAATATTCATGTGCTTCAGATTACAAAACCAAGAAGTTGCTTTGTATGATGAACCAAAGGCTGACACTTTGATCAGCTGAAGCTTTTAAAGATTTTTCAGCAACCTAATTGTCAACACAATATAACTTAATACAAAAAATGCCATCTGAATTCCAGATAAATTTTAAGATAAGCCACCTATTTCTTGATTCTAAGGAGAAAATGGATTTTTTTTTTTCCAGGTTATATAAGCTATGTACATGGGGTTCCCTAGTGGCTCCCATGTTAAAGAATCCATCTGCACCACGGGAGACCTTGGCTAGGAAGATCCCTTGGAAAAGGGAACAGTTACCCACCCCAGTATTCTGGCCTGGAGAATTCTATGAACAAAGGAACCTGGCAGGCTACAGTCCAGGAGGTCACAAAAAGTCAGACTGGACTGAGCGACTTTCACTTTTTTTCACTTCAAGTAGCTCATCTGGTAAAAGATCCGCTTGCAATGCAGGAGACCCCAGTTCAATTCCTTGGCTTGGGAGGATACGATGGAGAAGGGATAGGCTATCCATGCCGGTATTCTGACCTGAAGAATTCCATCAACCGTATGGGGTCGCAAAGAGTTGGACATGACTGAGCGACTTTCACTTTCATGCACATAAAGTGTATGACCAAAGGGTAATATAGTCCTCTTTATTGCTAAATACAAAATATGTTTCAGTACAATAATATAAGTTTACAAAGGAAAATTATGTCTATATGCCAACACACTCAACATCCAAGGAAAAAAAGATCAAGGCCGCAAATTTAAAGAAATAAATGTCATTTTTAAAATTTATCAATGATGTTTCAAGCCAAATATGGTTTGTGGATATGATTTGGGACAAATCAAACTGTTAAATCGATTCATCCTTTCAAGTCTATGTTCATATGCTTTAGGATTTCAGATCATTAGCACTTCTATGACTATTTGCTTCTACCTCTAAATTGTAAGCTTCCTGAATGCAGGCGCTCAGTGCTAAGCGGTGTTTGCATCACCCATTAAACCCCATACAACACTGGGATTCACAAAAATAAAAGCCTGGAGCCAAATGAATAAAGCCCACGTCATATACTGAGGCACCCTAGATCTTAGAGCCATGTTGCTCACAGATGGGGTGGCTGACCACCTCACAATTCCCAGGTGGTCACGCCTGTGTGACACCCTTTCTCTGGTTAAAGACTCAACTATCCAATCACACAAACCAAGAGCAGACATGCAAACCAAGCCTGATTAATGAGAGTCCTTCTTCCAGATCTCAGAGATGGATTCTGAGAAGGAGCCGTTGCATCCTTTTCCTCTAGAATCTGAGAGCTTCAGGCATGTGAGCTTTGGCGCTGTCAGGGGCTGCCTGTTTAGTTTCACAGAGAAGCCAGTTTCTACAGCCAACATCCAGAAAGCAGAGCGGGGAGACAGCACGTGGTCAGATGAGCCAGGCATCCCTGAAGTCAGCTTCACCCCTGCTCTTCCCACAGTTAGGTTCACGTAAGGACGGCATCAGTAGATGCCAGAATTCCAACTAACACAGACAGAGTTTTGTATTACTGTAAGGACTTTTGGAATTTGTGGAGTCCCAAATCCTCATGCTAGTTATTAGGAAGATGGATTAGAAAGGTTAAGTACCTTGCCTAAAGTCTCACAATGAATTTGTAAGGAAGTAGGAAGCTCTGGAAGAGTCTATAGCTGGGCTCACCCTCACTCACCCTAACTCCAACATTTTTCAGTGTTCTTGCAGCTAGGGTGCAGCAAGTGGCCAAGGTTCCCAGCCAGCAGAGCTGTCCAGCCAGGACTTGGATGAGGAAAGGGCAGTGAGAGGTGACAGCGTGCAGGAGCTGGTGTCTTCTGGGAAGGCTGGTGGGGGAGCCGTGTGGTGCTTCCAGGACAGTGAAGGGGGCCCTGGGCACGCACCTGCTGCCTGCCCAAGGCAGTGGTAGCTCCATGGCACCACTCTGTGTCTGTGCTTTGATTGAGAAGCACCCAAACTTCGTGTTCCCAAGATTCGGGGAGCCACCTAATAGCTTTTAATAAATCTCTTTCTGCTTAAACCACCTAGAGTTCTGCTAAGATGAGGCACCTTGACTTACATAGAACTTGGTACCTGGAAATGGGGTTCTGTGCCTAAAATGTAGAACTGGGTTACAGGAAGAGGTGGAGCTCTGAGCAGGAAAGGCTACATACTGGAAGCAGAAAGCTAGCAACTCCGTGACCCAAAATGTTGTCAAACTATCCCCTGATGCACCTCAGAAAACAGACGAGGTGCTATGCATGTTCCGTTAGAGGAAATAATAAGAAAAATTTGCCTCAAATGAGGAGATTTAATAGGAGTACTCAGGATTCCTAAACTCCTTTCCAAATTCAGGATCACTTAGAAATTGTTTTCAACTGCATCAAAGCCTAAAACAAACAAACAAAAACCAGGGACTTAAATCTAGGATTTTTTTTTTTCCTCAAGCTTTGAAGATTAATGGACATTATAAAGGAAGAGTCAGTCTACACACTTAATATGTTGAAAATGGCAATCCCAAATCATTAGGAAACAATAAAATGAAGAGCAATTTGCTAAGAAGAGAGTGGAGTAGGTAACATGCTATGGCAAGAGTTCACTGAGATCCCTTTGTATTTCGCTCATGGACGCTGCTTTGCAGCTTAAAATGTATTTTCATATATTCCTCCTCTCTCCTCTTCCTCCTCGGTGTCTCCTTCTCCTGTCTCTCTGCCCTCTACTTACCCCTCTCCCCTTCTCCTGTCTTTTTTTGAGGACACTATAACCCTATAGGATAGCTATATGGGCAGGCATTATTCATTATTTACTGTTGTTCTCCAAGAAGAGAAGGAACTGGGGCTTTAAAAAGTTTTACAACTATTTCAGCATTAAACATCAAGTGTTAGAATCATTAATTAGAAGTAGAGCAGATCCAGGTTTGGTGAGGCCTGAAACACCTGGAGGAACAGGCAAATTTGGCCTTGGAATATGGAATGAAGCAGGGCAAAGACTAATAGAGTTTTGCCAAGAAAATGCACTGGTCATAGCAAACACCCTCTTCCAACAACACAAGAGAAGACTGTACACATGGACATCACCAGATGCGCAACACCAAAATCAGATTGATTATATTCTTTGCAGCCAAAGATGGAGAAGCTCTATACAGTCAGTAAAAACAAGGCCAGGAGCTGACTGTGGCTCAGATCATGAGCTCCTGATTGCCAAATTTAGACTTAAATAGAAGAAAGTAGGGAAAACCACTAGACCATTCAGGTATGACCTAAATCAAATTCCTTATGATTATACAGTGGAAGTGAGAAATAGTTTTAAGGGCCTATATCTGATAGATAGAGTGCCTGATGAACTATGAAATGAGGTTCATGACATTGTACAGGAGACAGGGATCAAGACCATCCCCATGGAAAAGAAATGCAAAAAAGCAAAATGGCTGTCTGGGGAGGCCTTACAAATAGCTGTGAAAAGAAGAGAAGCAAAAAGCAAAGGAGAAAAGGAAAGATATAAGCATCTGAATGCAGAGTTCCAAAGAATAGCAAGAAGAGATAAGAAAGCCTTCTTCAGCAATCAATGCAAAGAAATAGAGGAAAAGAACAGAATGGGAAAGACTAGAGATCTCTTCAAGAAAATTAGAGATACCAAGGGAAGTTTTCATGCAAAGATGGACTCGATAAAGGACAGAAATGGTCTGGACCTAACAGAGCAGAAGATATTAAGAAGAGGTGGCAAGAATACACAGAGGAACTATACAAAAAGGATCTTCATGACCTGGATAATCATGATGGAGTGATCACTCATCTAGAGACAGACATCCTGGAATGTGAAGTCAAGTGGGCCTTAGAAAGCATCACTAGGAACAAAGCTAGTGGAGGTGATGGAGTTCCAGTTG
>SJYA01004376.1:0-20517 GCA_006410615.1 Neotragus moschatus
CTGGTTGAAAGTTGCTTGGGATTCTGCCTAGTGGATTTGATTGATCAGCAAGGAAGCATCAATTAACTTTTAATGGACTCTCAGGTATTCCAGGGATTCTTAATCTTTTGTTACTGTTTAGGATTGTGGTCTCTTTAAAATGAGTGGTTTGGTGGCATATTTGGAATCCATGGGAGAACACAAGGTGATCCCGGAGTTGGTTCTCAGAATTTCGGATTTACTTTTTCCCTCAAGTTTCTGTGGTTGGGAATCTCCTGGGGTTGCTCCCAGCGGCTGGCACTATGCTTTGTGTGTGGTCTCGTGGGATGTGGCTACAGCAGCCGCTCAGACTGTGAATGAACTGTGGGAACCTGAAGCTCATTCACAGCTGGAATAGCGATGGAAAGGCCCCAGGGCACAGGCAAGTGCTACTGTTCCAGACAGTAGTCCTGAGTTGTTTCTTGGCCATGTGGACAGCTCTTGGTCCCTGGCTTTTGTGAATAGAATCTCTGCAGACTTCTAGCCCTGTCTGAGTTGATTGGAGGCTAGCAATTACTGCCAGAGGTGGCCTTGCCAACACTGGGCACTGATATATCAGAAGCTCCCTACCCTGCTGGAGCTTGGGCCAGCCTGGGAATCGCCCTCTCTCTGGAGTGGAGTGGTACCTAACCCTTTGCAGTTTTTGTTTCCTTTTTCTGATTGGACTTGTGCCTATAGGGAAAAATTCCTTTATCTTCTTCCAGAATACTTGAGGAGATGCCCATATTATTGGGAGTGAGAAATGTAAGACTGTCTTTTGTTTTTCTTAAATTTTTCTTATTAAAAAAATAACATTGGCAAGAGTGGCTGGTAATATTAATATTTTGAGGTCACAAATACGATGTCATACTCCCCTGGTTAAGTTAGCCAGGTAGGGACAAGTGGAGTGAGTCACTGATGAAGAAACAGCTGTCTACAAGTCATATAAGTCTCTTCTTTTTGGGTAAATACAGGCAGCATCTTGTCTGTCTTTGAGCTCTTAGCAGGATGTGAGAGTTGGAAATGTTCTTGCTTTTGAGAAAGGCTTTAGAAGTTTTCTTTGGCCAGAGGCAGCTCCCTCTTAACTTTTCTCATCTTTCTCCCCAGTTCCTCCAGATTCCACCTTTTACATCTTAAAAGAATGATTCTTTTCCCCCAGAACTTGGGTTTTATGTCCTTGAACTTGCCCACGCGCTACACTTTGTCATCAGGTCGCTTTTAACTGTGTGCAGTTCTGAAAGATGTGTAAAATGTCACTGCCTAGTATTAGCAGATGTGGCCCACAAAATGCTGATAATCTTATTTGAATATTGCTTTCATTGAATCTTCTGAAGAGTTAGATTTTCTAAGCTTTGTATATTGGCATCTTTTTATTTTAGCAAAGACCTGGGCAAGAAAGTTTTGATTTCTGCTTCCAGTGGAAGGATTCAGAATTAGAGGCAGTTGATGATTTTGATGGGGTTTCTCTGATGTCTCAGCAGTAAAGAATCCTTCTGCAGTGCAGGAGACGTGGGTCGGATCCCTGGGTCGGAAAGATCCTCTGGAGAAGGAAATGGCAACCCACTCTGGTATTCTTGCCTGGAGAATCCCATGAACAGAGAAGCATGGCAAGTTACAGTCCATGGGGTCACAAAGAGTCAGGACTTAGCAACTAAACAAGTGACTCAACAGGAGCCTACACACTGTTGGTTAGTGAAATGGGCTCAGGGTCCTGAAGGGACAAGGCTGGCTTTAGTGTTTTGCCCAGCATTTGACAGTTTTGGCTGGAACAACTAGCTTCCCTCTTTGTAACTTAGGGCAGTTTGGTGCTGCCTCAGTAGTGCTAGCACCACAGAAGTAACAGTGAATGTAGAGTGCGCATGTGTTTGTTGTGGAGCCTTGTAAGTGTGCTGACTTTTTTAAATGAATTAGTTTTTGCCACCTTATGTTCTGCTAAATCCCTGTGAGATTTTTCCTAGATATCACCTGATAGGTGATCCTGTTTTTTTCTTACTGAATGTCTGTGTGGTGAAGAAATTGAAAATGTAGCTACTAGTTTTAATGGGGAAATAGTTTATTGACTAATGGCTATTTTTCTTATCCATATATGATCACAAAGGATCATTTAGTTACAAAGTTGAATGTGTGTCCCTTTAGTACAGTCTGTAAATTTGCTCCAGATTTTTTTTTTTTTTTTTTTGGAGTAATCTTAGATGATTCATGAGAAATGGTGCTATTGGCAGTTTGAGGGTCAGGGTAATTTTCCTTGAAACAGCCATTCATATTATTTCCATTAGTGTTGTAGTTCTTGCTCAAGGATAAGGTCTTATTGGAATATTATTCCAGGCTACTTGGCTTTTTTTGCTGCTTTCTTTTGAACTGATTTCTTCCTCTTATCAGAGTGTTCATGAGGTATGTGTATGTCTAAAGGATGAATGTTGCAAGTTGGGCTTGCTTTTCCATGGTACATGTAGAGTTTCTGCCATGCAGCGTGGCAGTGCCTGGTGGCTCAGACGGTAAAACATCTGCCTGCAGTGCGGGAGACCTGGGTTCGATCCCTGGGTTGGGAAGATCCCCTGGAGAAGGAAATGGCAACCTACTCCAATATTCTTGCCTGGAGAATCCCATGGATGGAGGAACTTGATAGGCTATAGTCCACAGGGTAACAAAGAGTTGGACACGACTGAGCGACTTAACTTGCTCACTGACTCAATCCTTACAATGTATTCATAATTCCAAAAAAACTTTAAATTTCCCTAATACGGAAATGGCCAGCCTGGCTCCGTGGCTTATAGTGTCACTTAATGTTTATAATAGCCAAGAATTGGAACCCACCCACTTGTCCTTTTGTGGGTGAATGGTTCCCTTATCATGGAATACTACCAGGCAATAAAAAAGAACAAGCTGTCAGTACACACACAACTTGGATGAATCTTGAGGCAGTCATTGCATGAGACAAGCTCATCCTAAAAGGTCGTAAGCTCTACAATTCCATTTATATAATATTTTTGGAATGCCAAGATTACAGAAACCTTCAGTGGATTCGTGGTTGCTAGGGTTAGCATGGGTGGGGGGCTGTTGACCATACACAGTGTGTTCACTATTACACGGTGAGTGTGACTATACACCATCAACAGGAGTGGTTCTGTGACAGCAGCCGCAGTCTGTGACTGTGTCAGTATCAGTATTGTGATTGTGATAGTGCTCCAGCTCTGGCAAGATGGTGCCATTGGGGGAAACTGCATGGAGAATGTGGAAGATGGTTCTGTTTTTAGAGCTGCATAAGAAGCTACAAGATGAAAAGTTTCATTTAAAAAAGAAACTCTTGGAACTTCCTTGGTGGTCCACTGGTTGGGACTCTGCACTTCCACTGCAGGGGGCACGGATTCGATCCCTGTTCAGGGAACTAGATCTCACATGCCACAGCTAAGACCCTGGGGCAACAAAATAAACTTTTTTTTTTTTTTTTTTTTGAAACAAGGAATACAACTTTATTTGGAAAGCTAGGCGTCCTAGAAGATAGCAGGCTAGTGCCCCAGCGTATCCTCTTACATGGGTCTGAATGCCAGTTTCTTTTATAGACAGAAGAGTAGGAGGTGAGGAAAATGAAAGTGATGTCACTCAGTCATGTCCAACTCTTTGCAACTCCATGGACTGTAGCCTACCAGGCTCCTCTGTCCATGGGATTTTCCGGCAAGGGTACTGGAGTGGGCTGCCATTTCCTTCTCCAAATAAAATATTTTTAAAAAGAACCCTTACCCATTAAAATAATTCACAGTCTGCATGTTATATTAATATTTAACATCTATTGAGACGCAGTCATTTTTTGATTTTTCCTTAATTAGAAACTGATTTTTAAAAATCTGAGGCTTTCCCCATGGGGACACATGGAAAAGTTGTCTCTGTTCTCCCCCTCAGATTTCTAACATGACTGACTTTGCTGCCTGAAAGGCATGTTGCAAAGAGAGTTTGATAATCCCCACTTAGAATCCTGTTAAAGTTTTTGCTGTGACATTGTGTCTTCTCACAGGCAAATTTTCAAAAACATTTCTATTGGTTCATCCAAGAGTAGCTGAAATGACTCCTTCAGCATCTTGCATTTGTAGTTTTATAGCTGATAGGGCTTCCCAGGTGGCGCTAGTGGTAAAGAATCCACCTGCCAATGCAGGAGAGAAGAGTTCAATCACTGGGTTGGAAAGAGCCCCTGGAGGAGGAAGTGGATGCCCCCTACAGCCCATGGGGTGGCAGAGTCAAAATCGACTAAGCACACAGCTGGTAGGGCATTCTCTCACCTTGTCTCTTGTAATCCTTACAGTTTGAGACTGAGGTATAGGTGGTGTTTCAATCTCATTTTTGACCCAATTCTGAAAAGATAAGTGATTTGTTGAAGATTCCACAGTGGCCAGATTGGAAAACCCAAGTGGGCACAAACCTGGGCTTGTGTTTGTAAGACCTTTGGGTGTTCCACAGTGTCACTGAGCCTGGAGACCTAGGTCTTAGAGACCAGTTAAGAGTTCCAGAAACATTTTGGGAAACCACCTGCATCTGCCAGTTAAAACTTTTTCTAATTAGTTACCCATTGCCATCATCACCATTTCATAAGCAAAAGGGATGTTTTAACACTGAACATATAGAAAGAAAATAAGATTAAAGGACACTCCTTTAAATGGAAAATATTTGTGAGATTTCTTTGCCAGTCCAGTGGTTAAGACTCCCAGTTTCCATTGCAAGGGACATGAGTTCAGTCCCTGGTTGGGGAACTAAGATCCCGAATGCCATGTTACACTGCCAAAGAAAGAAAATATTTGAGAAAAATCTTTACTCCTAACTTCATACCTCCCTGCTTGCTGTGCTCAGTCATGGCCAATTCTTTGCGACCTCATGGACTGTCTAGACTTCTGTGTCCGTGGAATCTTCCAGGCAAGAATCCTGGAGTGGGTTGTCATTTCCTACTGCATTGTACCTCCCTATGGACCAGCAAAAACATGATTGCAGACAGAGCTGGGAACCACCGCACTGGATTTAAGGTTTGTCTTGAATTTAAAAATGCTCAGAGTGGCATCTGTAATCAGATTTTAGATTGGCCTCTTCTGGCCGGGTTGGTTGGTTTATTTTCCATATGTCCTTGATGATGTGAATCTGTAATAGTTTTTTAAGGAGTCACCGAAGAGTTGCACGTGTGTATTATTTCACTTCCAGTGTAGGATTGTATCTCGAGTGGTCCAGGAACCAGCAGCTGAGTTGGGTCCTGTGTCTTTCAAAACCTAATTAGGTCTCTTTAAGAGGAGTATCTAGAGAAGGAAATGGCAACCCACTCCAGTACTCTTGCCTGGAGAATTCCATGGACAGAGGAGCAAGACAGGCTGTAGTCCATGGAATCACAAAGAGTAGGACTCGACTGTGCAACTAACTTAACTTTAAAGAGGAGTATCTAGTTCCAGACCACTCCCTACAGTGACCGGGACTCTAGTTTTGTGAAATACCCTGGATGGCAGTGAGGGGATGCAGTTTACTCTGGAAGATAGGTGGGAGCCATACCTGTTAGGGTGTTGTCACCACACCTGTTCATTCAGTTCTACAAATGTTTGTTGATCCATACATGCTGACTTGGGCACATTTCTTTCCCAACCGCCAGCGTCATGATTGGGATATTCTAACTAGTGAGAGGTCAGAAAGATGGTCATCTCACTGCATGTTGTGGTTTAAACCTCTGTAACTGCATGCTGTGGGTGGGCTGCTTTTGAGAACAAAAGAAAGAAACCTGATCTGTGTGTTAGAACATCCCAAACCACAGAGGTAGTTTAAGATCCTGATTCTTCGCATGGAATTTCTTGAGTTTCTTTTCAGAGAAGCTGGGGGCTGGTAAAAATCAGGCTTCATCTTGGACCAGGTTTGAATTCTGTCTGAGGTGGCAAGAGCAGTTCAAAGCCTGTCTTTAAATTTAGATTGTCAGGGGTCAGTGGAATGTTGCTTATGGGTGGGTATTGTGGACTTCTTGACAGCACAATTTTGAGAAGGAGAGATGGATTCTCTAGTATTCAGGACCAGAGCAGCTGGCTTCTGATAGGCTGATTTGGATGACAGATCTGGGTTCACACGGAGACAAGCAGGCCCATTTTGTTGTTTAGCAAAAAAGCATTGACTTCAGTTTTTCATTTTTATTTATTTAAATATTTTGCCCACGCCTTGTGGTTTATGGGATCTTAGTTCCCCAACTACGCCTTGAACCCAGGCCCTCGGTGATAAAAACAGTCCTCACCACTGGACTACCAGGCAGTTCCCGCCTCCAGATTTTAAATGTAGTCCAGAATAGGTAGTCTTAGTCACTTTGTTCCCCTGAATCAGGAGGTATTGCCACTAAGCTCTGGCCCAAAGGAGGAGGCCTGGGGGTTGAAAGGATCGCAGATGGTCCAAGAGTGGCGGTCACAGCCGGCCTTAACCCAGTGAGTCTCTTTAGAGGTCCTTTCTTGGGCCTGCCTCTCAAGGGAGGCAGCTGCTGGAGCAGAGGCACAGACATGCTCTACATTTGAGGGGTGAAGACAGCAGGTGGAAACTTCCCCGGAGTACGTGTGCTGAATACAAGAGCATTCAGGGTTGGCCAGATGTCCTTGAGAGCTGATGTTCTACAGAGTGACTGTCATGTTCTCCAGTAGTCCAAGGGTGGTTTTCTCTCCGGACTGTCTTGAGTCATTAGATAGCATTTTTTGAGGAGATCCCCAGAATCAACTCCGAGTGAACCTTGGTCCCTTCGGATGAGGGAGTTGGGGTGTGGATGTCTCCAGTGGTGTCAAATAAGTATCATTGTGGACTCATGAGTACTGTTCACCTGCTGAATACGTTTTAATCATATATTTGTAACATTTTCTTAGAAGATTCAAACATACAGAAAAGGTGACACTGTTTTACAGTCAACGCTTGCCTGTTTATACACCCGAGTTCTGCCATTGACTTCAGTTGTATTTCATGCTTTTCTCCTTCTCTGGTCTCATCTTTCAGCCACTTTATTTTCATTGAAATAGAGCTAATGTGTGTGTGCACACGTGCTCAGTCCTGCCCAACTCTTTGTGACCCTGTGGACTGTAGCCTGCCAGACTCCTCTGTCCGTTGGATTTCCAGGCAAAAATACTGGAGTGAGTTGCCATTTCCTCCTCCAGGGGATCTTCCCAACCGAGGGATCAACCCTGTGTCTTCTGCATTGGCAGGTGGATGCTTTACTACTGCACCACTTGGGAAGCCCCAGAGTTAACAGTATCTATTTTTATGATACTTCTTAAGGTAGCAGAAAGTTGTGGTTTTTCCTCTAGATATTAACTGGAGTCCAATATTTATTTACAGTTTGTTTTTTTCTTTTGGGGTAAATGCACAGATCTTGCATATACCATTCAGTGGATTTCGGTCAGTGCATATCCCCCACAGTATTATCAAGATGCAAACTGTGACCACCACCCCAGAAAGCTCCTGGCACTCTTCGCAGGTGTCCCTGCCACCATCCCACAGAGGCAGTTGCCAATTAGTGTGGTTTTCTTGCTGTTGGAGAACTTCATACAGGCCTTTTTTTTGTTTTTGATATTCAGTTGCCTCAAATATAGCTAGGGAGCCCTCACAAGTCACAAGTCAGCTCCTTTGTCCTTTGGACATGCCACCAGTAATCACTGAGCACTTCCTTCCCTTTCTTTTCTTTTTTTCCCAACGCTTTATTTTTTTGACTGTGTGACACAGCATGTGGGATGTTAGTTCCCCTACCAGGGATCAAACCTGCACCCCCTGCTTTGAAAGTGCAGTCTTAACCACTGGACTGCCAGGAAAGTCTCTTCCTGGCTTTCTGATACTGCATTTTGACCCAGGCTCACCTACCATGGTTCTGCATCAGGTGCTGAATCAACTACTTCTTCTGGGAGCTCCTTTTAGAAGATTTTAGACAGTATCAGTCCTACAAAGCCCTTAATAAAAAGGCCTTTAGTCCCTGGGATCTTGGTTTAAACCCTCTGTTACTTTTAAGCCTCTGTATCTGACATCTGTGGTGGAGGAAGACTAAGATGAAGCAGTGGTAAGTACAGAGTGGTGGTGTGTTGGCTCCTGGCACCATGTTGGATTTGGAGGGAAGGCATTTGTCCTTTAGGGTGGCCAGGTCCACAGGAACGGGGGCTTGCCTGCTGTGTTCATCACCGTCCCAGCCTCTGACTCAGGGCCTGCTCCAGGGGAGGTGCACACAGAATACTTCTGACTAAGTCAGTGCAATTTTAAACATCATCCTTCTTTATCAGAATGATGAAGTTTCAGTGTAGATTTGGCCAGGACTGTTGACTGTTTACATGGACTCCTCACCAGTCAGCTGTGATTTCTGACGGCCTGCTTCTTGTCTGTTTAGAATTTATTTTCTGAGATTTGGCTTACATTTTAGATTACCTGCCATGGCTGCACTTTTGTAAGAATTCTTCAGTTTGCTATGCACTTAAAAAACAACTATTACGGAAATTTTCAGACACGCACAGTGATCCCCATTCTACCCATCTCCATCCTCAAAAGGTATTAACGTTTTCCAGTGTTGGTTTGTCCTGTTCCCTTCTCCACTCCCCACCTCACCTGTAGAGTTTTTTTTTTTTTGACTGCATGGGGTCTTAGTTGCAGCATGCGAACTTTTAGTTGTGGCATTTGGGATCTAGTTCCCTGACCAGCGATTGAACCCAGGCACTCTACATTGGGAGTGCAGAGTTTTACCTTCTGGATCACCAGGGAAATCCCTCACTGAAGTATTTTAAAACAAGCAAAAACCAGGCGTGTAGTTTAAGCCATAAATGTATCTTTAATGTGTATCTGAGGTGAAGATATTCTTTTCAAACACAACCATAGTGTCATTCATACCTTATCCAGGATGTGCTTTTGCATGTGGTTATTATTAGCCCCCATAACAACCTGAAGATGTACTTCTTGTAGTAGAAATCAGTGCTGTTTTGGGGGGTTTTTTTTAGGGTCTGTGGGATTTGTGCTCTATGCTTTCACAGGCCAACTCATCTAATTTTTACACTCTACTTGAAGAGGTAGAGGGGTAGATTCCATGTTGCAGGTTGAAAGAATCTCCAAGGAACTTGAAGGCCACACAAGTAGAGGCAAAAGCTCCCACTTGGTGACTGCAGAGTGGCTTACCAAGGGCTCAGGCACAGCCAGGGCTGAGCCCGGGGACTTGTGGTCCTCTTCCTTCCCTCCCTCTCTGTCATGAAGCATTAGACCCCATCTGTCGTCTTACCTGACTCTGCAGGAGTATCACTTCTCATTCCACCCTTGGATTTTCAGGTTTTAGTTGGCAACCCCTAAGTTTTCAATGAGATGGTTAGCTGGTCCTAAAGCATTATGGGAAATTCTCATTTGGGCTAGTCTTGTCAGAGTTTATCCTTGAAGCTAATGCCTTTCTGAGGTGAACCTGCTGTGCTGGCTGGTAACAACCGGTGTGGATGGAAGGGGCTAGCTGTTATGTGGTTGGATGGAAGGGGCGGAGTCAGTCTGTTGCCTACTCTGCTGATGAGGCTTTTTGGGTTGTTTACTCATTTGGAAGATTTCAGTGTGGACCAGACTGTTTGCACAGAGTGGGAATTGAGTAGGTTGTAGTCAGCATGTTATTTAGAGTCCAAAATTGTAATTATAGCTACGTTTGTCTTAGAGACTTGTGTTGTCCTCTTCAGTTGTCTCGGCCACTCCAGAGCTGAACCCCAGAGGTGGCCATGTGCTGTGGGGGCTGCGTCGCCATGGCACTTCAGAAGGTCCTACCTTACCAGTCTACAGCAGCCATCTGGGCCTCCCTTTCCTGCTCGCCTTCCATGTCTTCATGACCCTCAAGGGTCAGAGCTTGCTCCTTCTTTCCTTCTCTTTCCCTTCTTCAGACACCAAGATTTTGCTGAACATTTTAACCCATACCATTTGGGGGAGGCTTGGTAATAGGTTTGTTTGTAAAACTTAGCGTACTTCATATTGAGAAATGTTGAAAGGAGTTTTTTTAAAAAGTAAAAATCATCGAGTGTGGGCCTGAAGTCAAACGTAGCTTCTAGAAACCAGCCGTTTTCATTTTGGGGGAGTTTTATAATTAGTTGTTTGTACCTTGGGTTAGTGATTACTTGGAAATAGAGATGTGTCCTGCTGTGTTAACAGACTCCTTCCTGAGATAGCATCGCTTTCCTCCTGCGGGATTATCTGACTGCTCAGACTCCTCTACTGATGAAATTCATGAAACTAAAAAAGATTTTCTGATCTTATAGATAGTTGAAGTGTTGATAACAGCAAGGAAATCTGTCACAATTTGAAAAGATAGCAAAAATTTGATTTCCAGACACTACAGATAAAGAGAAGTAAAAATGGTAAGAAATTTATTTTCTTAATCATAGATACTGTTTCTTCATTCACGTACAGAAATGTTTGTGGTGTTGCCCCAAAGCATTTGATTCTTTTTTTTTTTTTGAAGTATAGTTGACTTACAGTATGTTAGTTTCAGGTGTACAACAGTCGTTTCATATTTATATTCCGTATAAAATATTGGCTACATGCCCTATCCTGTACATTTTGTCCTTTTAATTTATTTCATACTTGGTAATTTGTACCTCCCCAAAGCATTTGGTTTTATAATCATTTTTCATTAGACTCTTTGAAGTACATAGTGTAGCAGTTCTAGTAATAGAGAAATGTATAACGTGCCCCCTTCTTCCCATGGCCTAGAGAGAGCACGACTGTTGTGTTTGGTTGTCTTTCTCAGATCTTCAGCTGTGTTCATGTAGTCTTTCATGTGTGTAATTATGAGCTGTACAGCTGAACAGATTAAGCATCAAGCCTGCTTGGTCTCCTTGCATCGTTGTTAACTGAGTCTTCACGTCTCTAGCGTCCAGTGAGGATTTTTGTGAATGACGATCGCCATGTGATGGCGAAGCACTCTTCGGTTTACCCCACACAAGAGGAGCTGGAGGCGGTCCAGAACATGGTGTCCCACACGGAGCGGGCTCTCAAGGCTGTGTCGGACTGGATCGATGAGCAGGAGAAAGGCAGCAGCGACCACGCCGAGTCTGAGAATGTGGATGTGCCCGCGGAAGACGAGGGCAAAGAAGGGGCTGGGTAGGTTGGCTTTGTAAGGTGTTTCTCTGATATCTAGGGAGACTGGCCAGTGCAGGGTTGAGCCTCTCCTTTTCCTAAGAAACTCCAGCCTTTCCGGGGCTCCTGGGCTCTGGCCAGCCTGACTCTCACTGGGCCTGTGTTGGGCTGTTCTCAGGGAGCAGAAGACAGAGCACATGACCAGAACCCTGAGGGGAGTGATGCGTGTTGGCCTCGTGGCCAAGGGCTTACTGCTCAAGGGGGATTTGGACTTGGAGCTGGTGCTGCTATGTAAGGAGAAGCCCACAACCGCCCTCCTGGACAAGGTGGCTGACAACCTGGCCATCCAGCTCACTGTGAGTGTGCCCACTTCCACTGGGGATGTGGGGTGGTCAGGGGAACACGTGACCAACTGCGCTGTGCACCAGGAGGCGTGCTCCACATCCAGCCTGGCCCCTGCCATTATCACATTTCTGTAGCTGCCTGGCAGGATGCTGCAGAGCCGCCCAGCAGGCAGGCCAGGCCAGGCCAGGCACCTACTGTGCACCAGGCGGCACTGGGCGTGACCTTCACATCCAGACTCCAGCAATGGATGGATGGGCGGGTGGCTACAAAGGATATTAAGGATATTATCAAGTCTTCCTCCTTAGTGCAAACCTGGACTTTAAAAAAAGTTATTTTTAACCAATTTATTTGCCTCACTACAGAAGTACTATATAAATAGTAACTTCTGGCATTTCTTGAGCATTGACTGAACCAGGCCCTAGGCCAGATGAGCTCTGCATGCAACATCATTTCATCATGATGACTGAGGTGGGGCTTGATCATCTTACGTACTCTAGTAGGTGTGACTGAGGTGCGGGGAGCTCGGTACCTGACCCCAGGTCCCCAGCTGCTGAGGTGTCTGGGCTTCAGAATGTCTGTGTGTCACTGCCCCTCGGTACCTTATGGGGACACTACCCTGGACTCATTCAGCCACAGGATAAGAAAAGAAGAAAGTAGAAATTCTCACCCCGTAGATAACACTGTTCATTTTCCCATGTAAATCTCCTGTCACGTGTGACTGACCCGTCGGGATTCAGGACAAAGGTCAGAGTTGAAATGAGCAGCTGATGCTGTGTGGAAAGGCTTTGGGGAGCTGCTGAAAGGGAAGGCAGCCCTGAACTTTTTGTTTTAGTGATAATTTTTTAGTTTCTGTCTTTATCTATTAAAAAGTATATTAAGTGTAGAAAATTAAGTTAACATAAGTGTTTCTTAAGGAAAGACCATTTTCGTAGGGTGTTTATAAAGAGATAGAAAGGTGTTTGTTTTTTTTTTAACCCCCATTTTCTCTTTTGGCCACACCACACGGCGTGCGGGATCTTAATTAACCCCTACCAGGGATCGAACCTGCACCCCCTGCATTGAAAGTATGGAGTCTCTACTAACAGGGAAGTCCCAAGAAAGTATATTTTTATTATGTAGATGAGTGTGTTTTGACTGGGGCACGTTTTGCACCCTGGGGGACATGGAGTGAGTTGAGAGGTAGTTTAAGTTATCTCAGCAGAGTGAGTGCAGCGCTACCGGCATCTGTAGGTGGAGGCTGGAGAGGCATTCCGAGGTCCTCCAGTGCATAGGACGGCCCCACACAGGCTTGCGCACACCCTTGTTGAGGTTCCTCAGTGCCCTTCGGTTCCGATACTGGTTCGCCACATGAGCCCTCTAGTTTATCAATTCAGGGATGCTCGACCTTTGACCAACAGGACTGACTTTGTCAAGGGCCACAGAGTGATCTGTGGCACGTCTAATAATGCTGAGGTGGAGAAAAGTCAGCTTGGATTTTCTAAAGTTCTCTCTGAAACTTTTTTTTTTGTCTTTGACAAAAATCATAAATATTCAAGTTTTCTTGATCAGGGCATATAAACTGGTATAAAGAAGAAAGCAGAAGTTACAGGCATGAATGTCATTTTATAGACCCCTCATAGCATGCATTTGCGGCAAGTACGTGCTTTCATAGTTGCCATATGAAACTGTTTTACCACACAGTTTTCATTCCATGCCCTGTGATAGCTGCTCGTCCATGTGTGGAAACAGCAGTGGCTGGCTGCCCACATTGTGCTGGGTGCTGTGCTTTCTGTGCCATGTCCGGTTCAGTTCCTTTGCCACCTTGGGTGTCAATCGTGTCCCTAAGTCCTTTTTACAAATCAGAAACCACAGTTTTGATGAGATAGAGTGATCTGTTGACGTGACTCTCAAGTGACGCAGTGAGGATTTCACACCACCATCTCCTGCCAGACCCTAAACTCTTAACATTGTATTACAAAGCTTCCTCTGCTAAGTAGTCATCTCTTCCCTGGAGTACCTGGAAGATGGCCAACGACCTATCCAGTAAGAGGGCGTTCTGACCCCTAGTGGAAGGCGCTGCTATCAGTCACAACCGACGAAGCTGGCCTGTAGTTGTAATTAGGCATTCTAAAGAACTGTTGATTGTCTTGGAAGCAAGTGTTTGACAGTTGCATTTTCTTTTATAGGCTGTCACAGATGACAAGTATGAAATACTCCAGTCTGTTGATGATGCTGCGATTGTGATAAAAAACACAAAAGAGCCTCCATTGTCCCTGACCATCCACCTGACCTCCCCTGTTGTCAGAGAAGAAATGGAGAAAGTATTAGCTGGAGGTAGGGAGGCTGAGAAAGGCCAGCAGGGCGTTGGCACTGTGGTATCCCCTCACTGTTAAAATGTGCTATGAAGTTTTAGATTGCTCTGATAAAAGGCTAGTGGTGTAGCTTTGACCACCTTTACTCGAGCTCACATCTCCCACTGAGTTTCGGTTCTGGGAGGTTGAAAAAACAATTGCACTAAAAGTGAGTAGTACTTTTCTGAGAGGATTGCACCATCTTTGTCTTAATCCTTGGATGTTCTTATCGGTGTTAAAGGTGTTTTTTTGGTTGAGCCAGTCTCTGGCCTTGGAAAAGTGTGTCCCCGGTGACTATAGGCTTTTTAAAGTACGGAAGACAACCAGATGGTTTCTGCATGAGTATCATGTTGGACTTGGGCAAACAGCTTGTGTTGCAGTAGAACCAGGGCCTCTTCGTTTGTCTTCTTCCACTGGCTGCTGTTACTTGTGGCCGTGATCAAGATGCAGAGAGCTGGGGCAGAATTTTGGATAAAGTTTTTTTTTTTTAACAGTGGAGCGATTTTCAGACCAAATCCTGGAACCTTGGACAGTGCTAATGCTTTCACGATTCCAAGTCCACCCAGGGCCCTTTGTGCATCTCTGGGTGGATGGTTTTCAGTCATTACTGAAAGTCAGGGTGACTGGCCTTATCCAAACCCCTGATGCACAGATGGTGGGAGCGGCAAATGCCCCGGTCCTGCTGCAGCACAGGCTTGCGCACACCCTTGTTGAGGTTCCTCAGTGCCCTTCGGTTCCGATACTGGTTCGCCACCAGAGCCCTCTAGTTTATCAATTCAGGGACGCTGGACCTTTGACCAACAGGACTGACTCTGTCAAGGGCTGGGGCTGGGGCAGTCCCGCCTGGTGGGCGGAGGTGGTCCCCTTTGCCGTAGTTGCCTCAGGGGATGACCTGTGGGAGGCAGAGAGGGAGTGCATTTATACTCCCCCCACCTTTTTTTTTTCCAGTTTTGGTTTTTGTTTTTTCTTTTTGCTAATGAATTTTTTTAGCATAGCTCATTTATTGGGAGATCCTGGGGAGAGGAAGCAAGGTAACCATCTATTAGAAGATAGGGTCCACCTATCTGTCCCCCTCCCCCATGGGACTATTCCTTTTAGAGTACCTTCCCACTTTGTTTTTTTTGTTGTTTTTTTCTTTTTTTTTTTTTCTTCTTTTTTTTTTTTTGGAGGGGGCCTCTGATTTTTACAATCTCCTCTTGGGGCTGAGTTCAATGTGCTCGAGCATCTCCTTCCCTGGTCAAGGGTGGAGAGGACTTGAGATTCTGGGAGCCTCAGCTGCCCTTTAGAAAGCTGCCACATCCCCTTTCCACCTGACAGAAACCCCTTGGTCAAACTGTACCTTGTCTTCTTATTCCATCCATGAATAGAAACGCTATCAGTCAACGACCCCCCGGACGTTCTGGACAGGCAGAAATGCCTTGCTGCCTTGGCGTCCCTCCGACACGCCAAGTGGTTCCAGGTTTGCATTTTGTTCTTCTCTTTGTCTTTCGGTAGAGAATTCCTAAGTTTTAACTCGGCTAACTTTCACTGTAAAGTTCTGGTAACGCTGAAGAGCGCTGTGCTGAGCTTAGCACCTGCTGGCGTGCGGTTGCTAAAGGAGCACGCGTAGACAAATTTGACCGCCCCCCCCCCCCGCCCCAGGAGGCTTGTGACCGAGTAGGTGGGGAGCTGCTGCTTTGTGCCAAGAGTAATAGCGTTGTTACTGTCCACTCGGTGGAATTGCTGCCGACCACACACCTGATGGTCGTGAACCTTCACCTTCATTTACCCTTGACAAAGTAGCACCCTGAGACTTGTGTTTTTCATGTTTGCCTCGTGTTCAGGGACGTGCCCTGGTGTAAAGAGCCTGTGCTTTGTTCCTCTAGGCCAGAGCCAACGGGCTGAAGTCGTGTGTCATTGTCATCCGGGTCCTGAGGGACCTGTGCACCCGAGTGCCCACCTGGGGTCCCCTCAGAGGATGGGTAAGGCACCTTTGAGCTGTAGCCACCTTGGGTCATATGTGCAGAGACTTCCCAGATCCCAGGACTGTGTTGCTGATTAGCAAGCTGGACTGGCCTGTTGGGGTGTGGCCAGTGCATCCCATCAGAGCTGCTTGTTGAGCTTCTGCTGAGTGCCACACCCCCGTGGGGCTGAGAGAGGCCAGGAACCCACAGGAGGTTGCACAGCTCAGCCAGCGGTGCACTTACTGAAACAGGCTCCACTCTGTGTGTAGAGGCTTTTGTAGCTGCTCTGAGACAAGCGTCAGCAGACTGAGGCCCACAGGCCTGTCTTGGCCAGTTGCCTCTTTCTATAGTCTAAGGTGAAGAATGGCTTTTTTTTTTAATTATTTTTTAATTGGAGGATAATTGCTTTACAGTGTTGTGTGAGTTTCTGCTGTACAGCAACATGAATCAGCTATAAGTGTATATACATCCCCTCATGGTTTTTATCTTTCTAAATGCTGCATTTTAAGTACCTGAGTACACAGCTTCAATTCTTGGCTACTATAGCCTAAGAGACTTAACATCAGTCCCTTTATGGAAAAGTTGGTGGAGCCCCATTCGAGGTGTGCTGTCTCTGGGCTTGTGAGTCTGGCTTGTGGACTTGGAGGGCCCTGACTCTGATCCACACACAAACACGGGGTGACACTGCCTCAGAGTCAGCCTGCTCCCTCCTGGACTTGGTGACTAACTGTTCCTCTTCCCTTTCAGCCTCTCGAGCTTCTCTGTGAGAAGTCCATCGGCACAGCCAACAGACCCATGGGTGCTGGCGAGGCCCTGCGGAGGGTGCTGGAGTGCCTGGCTTCAGGCATCGTCATGCCAGGTTGGGGCCTTGTGCTTTGCAGGTGGCAGGGAAAGGAAAGGACAGGGACCGAGGCCCCGAGGCCACTTCCCAGCGGGTCCCCTGAGTGGGTTAGGGCAGCAGCAGCCCCGTGTCCCCCCAGGGGTGAAGCATGTGACTACCCTCTTGCACCATCATATCCAGCCCTGTGCCGGCTCCGCAGCTGTGACTCCGGGCGGATCCGGGGCAATAGTGACCCACTCCCACGCGAGCTCCTTGCTCTGAGACACAAGTGGCTTATTTCTCTCATGGGCTGGTCGCCGAGTGGGTCACTGAGCCCGGCGTGTTTTCCAGAGCTGGGTGTGGATGGGACGCGGGGGGTAACGCACTTGGTTCCCTCAGCCCAGCACCATGCTTCTGACATGCTAAAAGATAATCCTCTGCATATCTTCCTTGTTTCCTGCCTTCAGATGGTTCTGGCATTTATGACCCTTGTGAAAAAGAAGCCACTGATGCTATTGGGCATCTAGACAGACAGCAACGGGAAGATATCACACAGAGTGCGCAGGTATAGTCGTCGCCATTGCCACGTGAGCCCTTACCCAGTCTGTAATCACTGGCTTCCAGTTCCATTACTGGGTATTCTCAGGGTAGGCTCAGCTTGGGGCCCGAAGGTCAGGGGCTCGGGCCTGATACAGGGCGCCCCAACCTGGGCTGCTTCTTTCCTCTGGCGCCACGCGAGGTTGTCACCTGCTCCCCTTGGCCTGCTCGAGTGCTGTTTTCTGACACCCGAGTTCAGCGGGGAGATGTATTTGCTGTGCGGACTGCTCCAGGGGTCCTTCCCTTGCAGGCCCACCCCGTGGCTCTGTGTGGCAACCAGTCCCCAGGTTGGGGTTTCCTGTATTCTTTTGAGGGGGGTGGTCACAGGCTGGCCTTCCCCCACAGCAAGGCTGGGCCCTGGCAATCAGGCCCTCTCTTGGCTGGCGGAGGACCCCTTGCTGTTATAGGGGAGACCATTAGCAACCCCTTCAGCTCCCACCCCTTCCAGGAGGCATTAGTGAGCGCACACATGAGGGCTGGAAGTGCAGGGCGGCTGAGTCAGATTCCTCTTCCCCTTCTTCAGCATGCGCTGCGACTAGCTGCGTTTGGCCAGCTCCATAAAGTACTGGGTATGGACCCTCTGCCATCTAAGATGCCCAAGAAACCAAAGAATGAAAACCCAGTGGACTATACGGGTAAGGAGGCCATGGGGCCTGGGCCCAGGCGGCGATGTCATCATGGGCTCCTGGCAGAGGACAGGCTAGAGTCTCAGCTGCTGCCGTCCTCGTCTCGTTTCAGTTCAAATACCCCCCAGCACCACCTACGCCATTACACCCATGAAACGCCCAATGGAGGAAGATGGGGAGGAAAAGTCTCCTAGCAAAAAGAAGAAGAAGATTCAGAAGAAAGGTACAAGCATTCATGCATAGTCCTTGTTTTAGCTGCTGTCTGGCTTCATTGAAGGTTTAGCCCAAAGTGGTGACATACCTGCTTTTGTTCTGTTTTTCTTGGATGTGATGTGGAAATCCTTAAGAATAATTAAAAGGTTATGGGATTCTCAAAGCAGGAATGCTGGAGTGGTTTGCCAGTCTCTCCTCCAGTGGACCACATTTTGTCAGAACTCCACTATGACCCATCAATCTTGGGTGGCCCTGCATGGCATGGCTCATAGCTGCTTTGAGCTATACAAGCCCCTTCTCCATGACAAGGCTGTGATCCATAAAGGGGATTGANAGCAGGAATGCTGGAGTGGTTTGCCAGTCTCTCCTCCAGTGGACCACATTTTGTCAGAACTCCACTATGACCCATCAATCTTGGGTGGCCCTGCATGGCATGGCTCATAGCTGCTTTGAGCTATACAAGCCCCTTCTCCATGACAAGGCTGTGATCCATAAAGGGGATTGATTAAACTTAGCATGGACATGGAACACAATTAAGATGGGTGCACCTCAGCTGGTGACCACAATCAGTATGTGTCTGGATAGCAGGGCAGGCAGGCCTTCAGCACATTTGGCCACCCAGTCTCCTGCCCAGTCCACCACGTGTGTGTCGAGGGGGCAGTCAGGAGAATGTCCCTGTCAGGGTCTTGACTGGCATTCTAGAGCGGCATTGCTATGTTCTCTCTAGAGGAGAAGGCAGAGCCTCCACAAGCGATGAACGCCCTGATGAGACTGAACCAGCTCAAACCAGGGCTGCAGTACAAACTGATTTCCCAGACCGGTCCAGTGCACGCCCCCATTTTCACCATGTCAGTCGAAGTGGACGGGAGTTCCTTTGAGGCCTCTGGGCCCTCCAAAAAGACTGCCAAGCTGCACGTGGCTGTGAAGGTGAGTGTGGCCAGCAATGCGGTGGAATAGCAAAGTGCCTCCCTCAGCTTTGCACCCATTGAGAGCCACTTGCCCCTGTTTAAGCACGAGGCTGAGGGAATGGGAACACTGAAACAGAGGCCTGAACAGTGGCCAAGTCACACACGGCCAGAAGGCCATCATTGATGGGCGCAGGGCCTCCAAATGTGGGTGGGCATTTGGTGGTCTTGGGAGCTTCAGGAAAGTGCCTCCAGTTGGCTGGATGCCTTCCTAAGAGCTGCTGATTCAGGATGCTGGATGTGGGAGAGTTCCTGTCTCCTGGGTGAGCCCTTCCTCACTGGGGACATGGGGTCTCCCCCTGCTGCAGGTGTTACAGGACATGGGCTTGCCCACTGGTGCTGAAGGCAGAGACTCCAGCAAGGGGGAGGACTCCGCTGAGGAGACCGAGGCGAAGCCTGCCGTGGTGGCCCCTCCACCTGTGGTGGAAGCCGTCTCGACCCCCAGTGCTGCCTTCCCCTCTGATCCTACCACCGAGGTGAGCACAGGGTGGCTGCTGTGAGGCCCCACAGGAGTGGCCCGGGATCCCCTGAACAAGGACAGTCATTGGTCCTCGTTCTCTTCCTCCAGAAGCGTAACAGCATTCCAGTCCGGGGTGCTGGGTGGGGAGTTGCATTGTGAGCTGTCGAGGCCTGTGCTGGCGTTGACCCAACATCGGGGGCTGCACCCGGGAGGCCTGTAGTCGAGGCTAGGCTGTTTCCCTGAGAGAAACGGTGTGGGTGGAGGTGGTCCCATTGCTGGCAAGCCCACGGATGGTTTCCAGAGGGGTGGGCAGCAGAGTGAGTGGAGCAGAGGGCCTCAGACCCTTAACACACCCTTTCCACCTGTTGGAAAGACCTTAGCTGAGTTTTTTGGTGTTGTTTTCTGTTTTCCCTGAGAACGTAAAACAGCAGGGGCCGATCCTGACCAAGCATGGCAAGAACCCTGTTATGGAACTGAACGAGAAGAGGCGTGGCCTCAAGTATGAACTCATCTCAGAGACGGGGGGCAGCCACGACAAACGCTTCGTCATGGAGGTGAGTGGTCCCAGAGGTGGTTCCCATGGGGACCTAGGGTCTTTGGAGAGGTCCACGCCCCAAGGGCGGTATTGGGTCACCCCTGACACACTCTGTTCTCCCCAGGTCGAGGTGGACGGCCAGAAGTTTCAGGGTGCTGGCTCAAACAAAAAGGTGGCCAAAGCATATGCCGCCCTGGCTGCACTAGAAAAGCTGTTCCCTGATGCCCCTCTCTCCCTGGAGGCCAACAAGAAGAAGAGAGCCCCTGTGCCTGTGAGAGGTGGCCCAAAATTTGCTGCTAAGGTGAGTGTTCAGCCCTGAGCTCTCTGGCTATTGTCTCCTTGGTGGGTGTTCTCTGGTCGTTTGAGTGGGAGGTGAATGTAAGCTGTCTGTATTCCCTCCCATCCAGCCACATAACCCTGGGTTCGGCATGGGGGGTCCCATGCACAATGAAGTGCCCCCACCCCCCAACCTCCGAGGACGGGGAAGAGGAGGGAACATCCGTGGTCGAGGGAGAGGGAGAGGATTCGGTGGTGCCAACCATGGAGGCTACATGAATGCTGGTAAGGACCCTGTCCTGTGCTGTCCCCAGGGGCCTGGCCTGCTCCCTGCAGTGGGTCCCCCCCCCCCCCCCCCCCCCCC
>SJYA01004376.1:20670-34028 GCA_006410615.1 Neotragus moschatus
CCCCCCCCCCCCCCCCCGCCCTGAACGAGGCAGGGGTGGGGCAGACCCATCTCCCACCCTGGTGACCCTGTCCGTTCTCTTTCAGGCGCCGGGTATGGCAGCTACGGGTATGGAGGCAACTCAGCGACTGCCGGCTACAGTAAGTGCGTGTTTCTCTTTGTCTGAGCTTGGGAAGAAGCTGCAGTTTAGCTCCCGTGGCCTGAGTTAGAGCAGGGTGGCCCAGCAGTATTAGCCGCAGCAGTCTCCCTGAGATTCATGGGCGGCTGGCACCTGTGCTTGGTGTTAGGGCAAGTGGTCCTCCAGCGCCCCCATGCTGCAGAAGTGTAATTTACTTACTAAGTGTTAAGGCTCACATTTGTATAACTAACTGGCAAATTCATTAAAAATCAAAATTTTAAATTTCTCTGCTTTAAGCCATGCGAAGCACCAAACCTGTGAATACGCTTTTCCTGACAGTGCACAGCTCTTGTCTTGAGAAGGAGCCTTCATTGGGGGGTTACAGGAGCAGAGAAATCTAAAACATGAATTTCAAATGTGGCGCTCTGTGCCCTTTTTCAAAAGAATTCTAATTTTTTTTCTCTGCTCTGTCTCCCCCTTTTGTAGGTGACTTTTTCACAGACTGCTACGGCTATCATGATTTTGGGTCTTCCTAGAGCATCTAAAAGTATTGCACACAAAATCAACTTTTTACTCCAATTTTCTCGAACTCCAAAACCCAAAGTGTCCGTGCTGTGCCCTGTGCTTCACTGGGTTTCTCAACCGTGGCTTGTCACCGCAGCTTGTCTGAAACTCTTAGCCTGCAGAATTTAAGACAATGGCAGTTTTTATCGTGATTTGCCTTTGAACTTGGTCCTATTGAAGTTCACAATAAGTGGAAAACAATTTTTCAGAGAATGCGTTTTTGTGCAGAACTGCACAGAATTCTAGAGCCAGCGTTGGTCAGCATCAAGGCAAAAGCCCACCTTTGCTTTTTATGGAAAGCATTACTTTATTTAAGAGACAGATAATAATGCTTTTTAATCTACCTTTGTCTTAATTTACAGCAGGTTTTGTATGAATTTTTAACCTTTTAACAAATCCCCAAATCTCTTTGATGCCTTTGACAGTAACAGTTTCACCACATCTGAATCCAGAGCATTCTGCCTTTTTTTTCATAAGCATGTGAAACATTGGGAACGTTGGGGAATTGTACATTGTGCTAAGTTAACCCCTTACATCTTTTGTAACTGCTCTGGTGGGTTCTTGTTCCGGAGTGCGATATTCTGTGGCTGCTTTAGCTAGAGGTGAACTCTCAAAGGTATCAAAACTGTGCTTCCACTCTTAGTGCAAGAAACAGACAGGCTTTAAGGAAATGAGAACGTAGAATTTTGCAAGTCCTAATCATCGCTGCAAATGCATGGGATTCTTAAGGATTTTTCTTTTTCTTTTAAATGGGGCTTTAAAAATATCCAAGTAGAAAGAGCCTAATACATAGCGCCTAATTCTCCAGTGAGGAGCCAAGCCCCCCAGCAGGCCCTATGCTGCCAGCCTGCTCCAATGACAGGTTCCAAAAGGCCTGGAAAGCGACTGCCCTCTCACTGGAAGTTGCAGGCTTGAGCTGGGGGCTTCTCCCTGCATGTAGAGGTGCCCTGAGGCGTTCTGGCTCTTGAATGAGACCCTCGTTTCCTGGCGGGAGTCCTTCTTGATAACGAGTGTAGTTTTGGCTCTGATCAACAGTTCTTGTTGCAGCAAAGCCTGCCTCTGCATTGACTTGCAAGATTTTGCGTTTATTCAGGAAAAAAACTGGTCAAAACGGTTACTCCATAGTTTGTTCCCAGGGGTTTGAAACATTCAGTGAAACTTTTGAAAACTTTTGATTGCATGATGTATTTTTTTTTTTTTAGAACGTTATTGTTTGAGAATAATGTCTTTTTATACCAGGAAATAGTTATCCTGAAATGACGTTGAAAACTTTCCCTCCCCTTTATTATTTTTTTTTAATCAATACATGTTAAAGTAACAAGCCCTCAGTCCTTGGCGTCTTCATTCATCCCCATGCTGGCGGAGGGGCGAGGAGGTGCTCAGTGCAGGCCGTGGGCAGCTGAGGTGGTGGGCTTCTGAGAGGAGAGGGAAGTCTNATGACGTTGAAAACTTTCCCTCCCCTTTATTATTTTTTTTTAATCAATACATGTTAAAGTAACAAGCCCTCAGTCCTTGGCGTCTTCATTCATCCCCATGCTGGCGGAGGGGCGAGGAGGTGCTCAGTGCAGGCCGTGGGCAGCTGAGGTGGTGGGCTTCTGAGAGGAGAGGGAAGTCTCAAGGGGGTACTGCCCCTCCTCCAAGAACCTTCTCATGTTTTCTCTCGCATTGGGGACACAGCCTTCTCCCTGGTGTTTCTGCCTTTAGGCTTTAGGTGGGCTGAGTGGAGGGGTCTCGAGGAAATTAACTTACGTAGCAAATTAGCTCTATCCAAATTACTGTCCAAACCACTCGACACAGTGGTATGAGGCGTATATTTGCAGTGGATGGAAGGTCCTTGAGAACTCCCAGATTCACCTCATTCAAAAGACTGGAGACCATTGCTGCTAAATATGGGAAGGAAGGACTGGGTGTGTGGGAGCATTCCCTCCTCCTCCTCCTCCCCCATCCCGGGCAAACACAATGGCTGGCTGTGTCGGGGCAACAGCCAACCAGAGGTGGTGTGCCCAGGTCTGCCTGTCCCAGGGGCTCCGCTACCCCTGTGTGAACATCGGGGATTGCCTGGCTGGGTCAGGGAGCCACCCACATGACCTGACCTTCGCCTTCCATCACCCTGCCTTATCAGGCCCATCCCCCATGGGTCCATCTGAGTGTTGGGGTCTGTTAACAAACCAGGGTCTATACCTAGTGACCAGCGTTGGGGAGGCGGATATTCGTCATGACATTCTCTGCTTCAGGGCCTGAGAATGTGGCGGCCTCACTGCACTCTTGTTAGTCCTGCCACTGGGTCCGGCCTATGCCCGGCAGCTGTGCTGGGAATGAGGGGGGTGCCCTATGGGAGACCTCACCTGGGCATTGGGGACTGAACTCTGGTGTTTGATTTCCCCACGAAGCTGTGTAAGTCATACCCCGGAGACATCCCGGGTTGTTGGTCAGACCAGCTAGTCTTCCATGAATGGCTCTGGCTTTAGGGGCGTCATTACAGAATATCTCCTGAGATCACAGGGCTTGGACTACAGAGCCTCTTCCCAGCACAGCAGGGAGTTGGGGGGCGAGGGGAGGAGGACAAGGTGGGAGCTGGCTGCTTCTGTGGGGCTTTGCTTTTCCTGTCACTGTTGGGGACATCTGGGTAGCAGCAAGCTAGTCGTGAATGTCATCCTGCGCTTGGAGCCCATCTCACTATAATGTTGACATCTGCTGCAAAAGCTGCTGTCGGCCTGCTGTCGTGCCGCTGCTTGGCAAAGATCCATTGTTGTCGTCAGCTGATGGGTGAGTGGAGCTGAAGGCTGGGGCCAGCCCCAACCAGGCTGCCTGATGGACTGGAGCCGCCACTCCTCGCTCTCCTGCCTCCGTCCCTCTGTCCCAGCCTGGGCCATGGGCTTGTGGGTCAGCATTCAGGGCCCACATCTGTGACTGCCCCCCTCCTGCCCTTCCCCATCTCCCCCTCCTCCGCCTGACCTGCTGCCTTCCTGTTTAGGTCAGTTCTACAGCAACGGAGGGCATTCGGGGAATGCCGGTGGTGGCGGCGGCGGGGGCGGTGGTGGCTCTTCTGGCTACGGTTCCTACTACCAAGGTGACAACTACAACTCCCCAGTGCCCCCAAAACATGCCGGGAAGAAGCAGCCGCACGGGGGCCAACAGAAGCCCTCATATGGCTCAGGCTACCAGCCCCACCAAGGCCAGCAGCAGTCCTACAGCCAGAGCCAGTACAGCAACTACGGGCCCCCACAGGGCAAGCAGAAAGGCTACAATCACGGACAAGGCAACTATTCCTCATACTCCAACTCCTACGGCTCCCCTGGAGGTGGAGGCGGATCCGACTACAGCTACGAGAGCAAATTCAGTGAGTTGGCTGGTAGAGCACATCCCCAGGCACGGAGGAGAGCCTAGCAATGCTGGCTACAGGGCAAGCATTAGGAAAACCCTGGCAATGAGTCTCCCAGTCCGAGTCTTTGCTGTGCGCTCCCTGTTGCCTTCTCCATGGTTCCAGAGGCTGGGCACCAGAATAGATAGAGCCTATGAGGCCAGGCCAGCTGCTGTGAGCTCACCTCCAGGGCTAGGCTCTGGAGACAGCCCCCAGCAGATGCTCAGTTACTGCCCCCTTCTTCCACCTCCTGTGGAGACACAGCACGACAAGGCTCGGCGCATCCTTGGGCTGTCTTTAAGGAAGCTGTGCTGTCTGAGTGGGCTTGGCAGGGGTCGCTGGGTGCCAAGTGGGAGAAGGGACGAGGCTTGTAGCCGGCAGGATGGAATTGGGCTTTAGAACGTGGTGACATTACAGGACTCCAGTGACCCCTGGCACTTCATGGTTGGACTGGTTGCTGGGTTTAAACAGTTAAGACAGGGATTTCTGTGAAGGCCTATGGTCTCAGCCAAGGGTAAACCTAGTGTGCCTAGCCACATCGTGGCCACAGGCCCTTAACCACACTGTGTTCTCTCGTCCAGACTACAGTGGTAGTGGAGGCCGAAGCGGTGGGAACAGCTACGGCTCAGGCGGATCGTCCTACAACCCAGGGTCACACGGGGGCTATGGAGGTTCTGGGGGCGGCTCCTCATACCAAGGCAAACAAGGTGGGCCTGGGGAAGCAGGTGGCACATTGGGACAAGGGGAGGCTTAAACTCAGAGCCAACAGAGCCCTCGGGGTTTCTTAAGACCCAGTTTTATTTTACTTCTTGAAACTTTCTGGCCACATAGCATGTGGGATCTTAGCTCCCCTACCAGCCACCAAACCTGAGCCCCCTGCTAGGGAAGTCCAGAAATTGCCGTACTTGTAACTGTTGGCACTAGTAGGGGAAAATGCTGAGAACAATGAGGGCCAAACAGCCTGCTGTGTGAACTCTGGTTGGGGGTGGTGAGTTCAGTCTTGCACTCAGGCAGCGCTTGATTACAACTCTCATGGCTGACGTATCTGTGACTGGGCAGAACCCTACTCCTTGTAAGCCCTGCTTGATGGCCCCACCTCTCAGAGCTCATGTGAGAACTAGACCCACTGACCCTGGAAAGGTGCTTAACAAAGTGGCGCTTCCAGGGCTGCTCTGCTGCTGTATCTCATGGACAGACACAGCTCTGTCTATAGTGTTGGCTGACGCCCGGGCACTGACCATGGGTTGGGCCTTGTGCCCCTCACTTCTGACCCATTCCTCTCTCCATTAGGAGGCTACTCGTCACAGTCGAACTACAACTCTCCAGGGTCCGGCCAGAATTACAGCGGTCCTCCCAGCTCCTACCAGTCATCACAAGGGGGCTATGGCAGAAACGCAGACCACAGCATGAACTACCAATACAGATAAAGCCCCCAAGGGGGTGAAGATTTGTACCTTCTGCACTTACCCTCCCGTTGTAAGATTCAGTTTTATGCATCACAGTTAACATGTCAACCGGCCTCTCCAGGCCCCTCCGCCCTCCCCTGTCCACGTTGCCGTGTCGTGAGGTGCAGCTGGTCACCCCCGTGACCCGTCCTGTGACCCATATTTAGCCGTGTTTGGGACTCCGTGTCTTCAGTGGTTTGTTAGTTGCCATTACAACTTTGTCTGAGTAGAGTTTTTTGAGTTCTTGCAGTTAAGTATCCCTCTGTCTATTTACAATTGGTGTTAGTGTTAACTCAGTTTGTCTTTAAATAGTCACAGAAGGGATACGTCATCTGTTAATGCTTTTGTGAAGTGAGTTAAACGAGCTTTCTGTATTATAATGCTTTAGTGTTTCAGTTTTATAAGTGAAGATTTTATTTTAAAAACCAGTGGGAAAGAGTGGGGTTTCTTTTTTTTTTTTTTTTTTGGTATGTCTGCATCATTCAAGCAGTACATCTGAATTGAGCTGAATGTAGACAAATAAAGAAAAACAAAACTCTGCGCCCATCGTAGCCCTGGGTGTCTGGCCCACCCACAGCAGGATGAGCAGGGTGCCTCTACCCTGTTCCAGTGCAGGAAGGCAGGGTGTGAGGGGCAGGGCAGCTCCTGGTCACCAGAGAAGTCCAGGGCCAGAAACCCAGTGTCTTGGGAGCTTGGAGACCCAGTGTTACAGCGGCTCTGAAACCTCCCTTCTCCCGACGGCCTGCAAGGCAGCTTCCGGAGGCCCACACTGCTGTTTGGCTTTTGCTCATACATAGTTGGGCAGGGTTTATTTTCTGCTCCATGAATTCTAATAGAGTTTTTAAGTGCAATTTCAAATCACCGTGGAGTAAGGTGATCTTGTACTTTGGTACACTAGCTGACTTTGAAAAAGCCCAGCTGAATCTGGCTGAAGGTTCCCAAGGTCTGGAAAGTGCAGCCCTAGAACCATCCCTGCAAGAAGGGCACTTCGTGTCTCCAGCAGCCCCCTCCTGGGGCCTGTTCCACTGAGTACACTTTTGGGATGCCTCTCCATCTTGAACATTTGCACAGTGTTTGGGGAAGATTTGTCACCTAGGGGTCATCAGTGTGCAGGTGGAGGAGCAGTGCCCCCCTCCCCAAGCAGCCCTTTTCAGCTCCGGCCCTGCCCCAGGGGGAGACTGGTGTTACCTGCCTGTCTGGAAGGAGCCCCTTGGTGAGGCCTGAGACTGCCTCTGCAGAAACCCATCTAGTTTTGTCGCATCTCTACTCTCAGACCATGTACTGTTCAAGTTCTGAGCTCCAGGTGGCACCTTGGCCTCCCGTGCTTGGCTAACCTTGGCCATTGGGAGAAGTGTGAACCATTCTTGATGCAGAGTCCACTCTGCTGAGGCAGAAACCATCCAGTATGCCTTCGGAGGATAAAGATTTGCCTCTTTGGGGAGGTGAAGGAAAGGTGATTGCGCTAAACTAAAAAAACATAAGAATTTTGTCAACTACCAGAGCAGAGGAGGCCCTGGATATCAAATGGTCCAGTTTGAGGAATGGGGCCTGAAGTGCCCTGTATCCCTTCAGTATGTGTGCTAGTGGAGACCCACATGAGATCCCTGGGATCCTGTGTTTGAGATGATAAAGGTGTGGGCAGAAGTCCATGGTGAGGAACACTCCCATACCGCCTGCCACATGACTTTAGCTCTGGACCTGCATTCTCCACACACGTTTCACTGTGGGTTTCCCAACAGCGTCTGCCGCCACCATTCACGTTTCTGGATGCTGACACCACAAGGGAAAGCATCTCAAGATCAAAGAAGGCAATGGAGGAAGATGTCCCTGTGGTGACATGTCCTCAGGGACTCCGGACTTGCTGCCATGGTCCTCTCTTGGGGGAAGGGCCGGGGCCTGGGTGGCTCATCTTTGATGGAGGCCTGACTGAATCCCTCCCACAGTCGGGACAAGTTAACTGGGAAGAAGCAGGATTGCCCTCTTGCCTCCTCCAGCTCCTGGTGGCTCCAGGCATCCCTTGGCTTGTGACAGCATCATGCCAGTCTCCATCTCTGTCTTCACATGAACTTTGTGAGTCTTTGTGTAAGGACACCAGTCACTGGATTTTGGCGCGCCCTGGTCTAGGATGCATTCTTCCCATGATCCTTTTTTAAAAACTAAAAAGATGTGTTCCCAGGTAAAGTTAGGTTCACAGGTATCGGTAGTTAGGAATTGGACAGGCCTTTTTGGGGGAACACTTTTCGACCCAGTAAAAGGCTGGGCAAAGGTTCTACTCTTCATTGCTGCTGTCACCGCCCTGGAAGCTCATCAACCACAATCAGGATTACTGTAGTCAGGTGTGGACAGCACAGAACCAACAGCATTTTTTCAGCAAGGTGAGTATCTGAGGAGCCCACTTGTAGTCACAGATCTCTCATCACCGTGACTCCACTCAAGGACCTTGGTGGCGGTGATGCAGCTGACCATGCACAGTATCCCAGCCCTTGGGACCTACCACCCCAGGAGGCTGGATTCAGCAAGATGTGGCTATACCTTAGCATGGAGAAGGCCTTGCTGCTCACACCTCACCTCTTCAGATGTGATCTAGGCTTTCCCAGGCCTGTTGTCCTCTAAGCCTTGGAGGCTTAGAGCTGGAGGTGGTCTCCAGCTCCTCCTTAGCTATGGCCATGGTAGGCAACAGCTGGCTTATGGAGAGACACGTTGGCCCATGTGTTGCTGGAGGATGGTATCATATGTCCTTGAGTCACCAGCAGACAGCACTAGGGGCCTCAGCACAAAGAGCAATTGGTGGCTCACACTCAGCGAGTTGATCAGGACGGTACTTGATGGATAGGTCATGGGGGTCAATGACCTGGGACCAGACACCACCCTGAAGGGTGCTTTTGGAGGGAAGGTAGGAAGGGAGAAAGTATTATGACTTAACACCTCATGGTGGTAGGAAATGATGTCACAGGGCCTTGCCAGGAATTTGAACTGATCACAGGGTGTAAGTACTGGGGACTAGTGACCTCAGATGAAAGAGGGCCTTTAGGAGCAATGGTGGAGATAAAAACCAGAGACAGATACCTCTAGATTTGCAGTCACCGGGGCCCTGGTTGTGTTTAGGTGCAGCCTGAGCTGCCCGACTACCCTCTACCTGGCGGAGACATTCTGACCATTAACCTGTCCTGGTGGTGTAAGCTGGGCTGTCGAGCCTCAGGATTCAGTGTCCAGGTGTGAGCCTCACGGGGCTCTTCCTTCCCTTCACAGGCCTGTTCTAAAACTTCTGGACACAATTTTGGGCAACAATGCAGCATACGTTTTTGGCTGAAAAGCTCATTCTAACCCACTCCGGAATAAATGAAAACTTACTGTGCTCATTTGTTTCATTTACATAACATGTTTATTGGGTATTGCTTATGTTTTAGCCACGTACTGAGCGCTGGGGATATGGCAGTGAACCTGGGCGTATCCCTCAAGGAGCTTTCCAGGCACCAAGAGGGCCCTTTCCCTGCTCGGGTACAGTGTTAGGGGAAGGCATACTGTGTCTCAAGTGAGACAGTATGGTTGAGTGGGACCCAAAGGTGTGTTGAGGATTAGCCAAGGGACTGGCATGCTCAGAATATTCTGGGAAGTGTCAATGGAATTGAAGGAGCTAATACTCAGGTGAGTGAGCATTGTGGTCATGAGAAGGGAAAAGTGTGGCTTGATGTAAGCCTGAAGCCATCCAGTGCAGGGGCTTGACTGGGAAGCAGAGGAGTTCTCAGCCTCATCCTGAGGACAATGGAGAGCAGTGGAAAGATTCTGAGCTAGAAAGAACTCGGGCTGAGTGGTGCTCCAGAGCAATTCTTTTGAATATTGGGTAAAGAACCTGTGTGTAGTAGAGGTGAAAATAAAGGTTGAGAAACCGACAAAAAGGCTTGAGTTCTGCAACAGCTGAGGTTCAGAGTGATAAAAGTGGCAAGAGTCCATTGGACTTTGCAAAGGACCACCTAGACCCAAGAGGGGTTGAAACTGCATATCCTAAACAGCTGCTGGGACAGAGTGATGCATTATAATCTTGGCCCAAGATGAGGACAGGACTCCAGGCTCACCACTCTCTTCTACTGTGGGGGAGACAAGCTAGAATGTTTAGACAGTGACCAAAGAGGTCATTCCACACAAGTCAGAAGTCCTGGTCCATGGCCTTTCTCGTGTTTCCCAAAAAGCTATCATGGCACCCAGGCTGTGGGGGCTGAGACTAGCACACAAGGACTGCTCTCAACCCCGTCTGAATGAGTCAGACAAAACATCGTCCAGGCTCTTGGGACAATTATCCGACCCCAGGACTGCAAGGACTTCTATTTCAACGTCAGAGGTACCCCTAACTCCGCTCCAGAGCAAACCAACTCCTGCCATTCTGCGTCTGAGAACTCCATATGCTACTCTATAAGGAGAACCTCCTACTTCGTTTTGGGGGCTCCTCTGCACAGTTGCGTCGACCCCAAGGAGGGGAGGGTTGGGGGATTCACAAAGACTTTCAACCTGGGGAAGTACATCGGCTTCCGGTGCAGAACCACCCAAGGATCGGTTTTTCCAAATTACCCTTTCGAAAATGACCTCTGCAAGCTCTTAGGACCGCCTCTTGGGCACCGTCCCTTCAACAGGGCCAATCAACAATCCCCGCTCCGAATAGAGGCTTTCCACAGGCTCTGCCTCTCAACGTCGTTCGGTGCGTCAAGGCTCCAACGCTCCCAATTGGACAGTTCCTCAAGCTCCACCTATTGGTTGAGCCCTTTGTGCGCGGCGCGCGGCTTTTAATAGGCTGCTTCTTCAGGCTCCGCCCCTAGATCTGCAGCTTCCCTAGCCTTCGGGAAACGTGCGTGGCGCTGTCCAGAGTGCTGAAGTCGTGCACCCTGCGCCCGCCTCAGGACGGCTTTGCGGCACCCACCAGGCCTCCCAGCTGAACCGCGCTGAAATAAAGCAGATGCCACTGAGCCTCGGATGCAACTTACCTCCAACTCCCGATTTTACCCTTGGGGATAGGAAAAACTCTAAACGCTTCGTTAAGAAACCCCCGCTCTCCTATCTAGCTCAGAGGAACTCCAAAGTCCCCACTGCTAACCAGAAGCCTTGCACGATCTCATGCTATGACCTCTCCACCTTCTGCTCCTTCCCTCACTCCCTGCAGCCACATTGCTCTCCCTGCCGCACCGCAAGTGATCCAGGTACATTCCCACTTCAGCAGAGAATTTGCGCTCATGGTTCCCACTGCGTCCTTCTTTATTTCCTTCAGGCCTTGACTCAAATCTCACCTTATTGAGGCTGATCTAGACCACTCTACTTAAAATAGTCACCTCCCAACTCCTCTCCTGCCCTCATTATTCCTCCAACACTCTTCACTACCTGCGACTGATATGTTCTACAAATTTTTCTTGTTCATACTTCCAGGCCATGGTTTTTTGTCTGCTTGTTCACTGCTGTGTTACCAGCAGTGAGAACAGTGCCTGACAGAGTCCCTAATATTCATTGCATGTATATTCGTGTGTGTATTTTGATGTTTACTGTTTACCTTCATCATGATGCTCTGCCCCAACTTAAAGATGAAGAAACTGAGGTAGAGTGCCCATCATTTCACCAAAGTCACCTGGTTTCTGAGTGGCAGAGCCTGAATCCCCTCTTCTGGTTCTTCTGGCTGTAACCCTTTTGTCTCTGCCCTGTGCTACAACCCCTAATACTGCCTTCTTCAGGAACAGAAGATGTATAGGACGGTGGCTTCATGGGGCTCAGACAGAACTAGATTTCCTTCCTTTTTAAAAACTCTATTTACTGTGCTGGGTCATCATTGCTCCTTGCGCTTTTCTCTGGGGCTACTCTCCAGTCGTGGTGTTTGGGCTTCTCATTACAGTCGCTCCTATTGTTGTAGATCTTGGCCTTTAGGACACACAGCTTCAGTAGTTGAAGCTCCTGGACTCTAGAGCACAGGCTAAATAGTTGTGGCACATGGGCTTAGTTGCTCTGCAGCATGTGGGATCTTCCCAGATCAGGGATCAAACCCATGTCTCCTGTATCGGCAGGCAGATTCCTTACCACCAGGGTAGCCCCAAACTAGATTTCAATTCCTGTTCCTTGATTACTACGCATGTGACCAGGAGTGAGTTAGAAAATATCTCTGCCTCAGACTTTATTCATAAAATGGAGATAACAGTACCCGCCTTGTTATACTGTGAGAATCAAATGAGGCAATGACAGCATATGGCTTAGCGTCAGTGTAGTTGCCACAGACCCTATAGAGGGCATTTGCTAGGATCTCATTATAGTCTTTGACCTAGTCATCGAGCTGCTAGAAAATTTTCCTAAACATATACTTGCTGCCATGTGAAATGGCTTAAATACAAGATTATTCATTGCAGCCTTGTTTGTAGAAGCAAGGGTTTACTCACTTGGGTTTACTCAACCCAAGTAAAAAACAACCCGATAAGCAAGAGGTGGACTACTCATACTCTGGGATACTGGGCAACTTTTTAAAAAAATGTAAGAATGGAAATTCCCAGTCAGTCCAATGGTTAGGACTCCATGCTTTCACTCTGAGGGCCCGGGTTCAATCTCTGGCTAGGGAACTAAGATCCCCTCCAAATTTTTTTTTCAGTTCAGTTCAGTTGCTCAGTCATGTCCAACTCTTTGGGACCCCGTGGACTGCAGCATGCCAGGCCTCCCTGTCCATCACCAACTCCCGGAGTTTACTCAAACTCATGCCCATTGAGTCAGTGATGCCATCCAACCATCTCATCCTTTGTCATCCCCTTCTCCTCCCGCCTTCAATCTTTCCCAGCATCAGGGTCTTTTCAAATGAGTCAGCTCTTTGCATCAGGTGGCCAAAGTATCGGAGATTTTTTTTCAATGAATAAATTTCAAAAAGAACAAGGAGACTATGTACTGACATGAAATAGCCTCCAAGGTATACACAAAAAATGAAGTGTATTCCCTACAGTAACTAGCAAGCCTGCTTTTGTGAACAAAGGGATATATGTAAATAAGTATGTAACAATATTTGCTTCTCTCTGCATGAAAAAAAANAATCTTTCCCAGCATCAGGGTCTTTTCAAATGAGTCAGCTCTTTGCATCAGGTGGCCAAAGTATCGGAGATTTTTTTTCAATGAATAAATTTCAAAAAGAACAAGGAGACTATGTACTGACATGAAATAGCCTCCAAGGTATACACAAAAAATGAAGTGTATTCCCTACAGTAACTAGCAAGCCTGCTTTTGTGAACAAAGGGATATATGTAAATAAGTATGTAACAATATTTGCTTCTCTCTGCATGAAAAAAAAAATACTAGAAGGACATAAGAATCTGATAAAACATGTTACTAGGAAAGGCTGAGCTGGAAAGTGGGTGAATGTGTTGGAAAGTCTGTGGGGGATGAGGCAGGACTGAGTTTCTTTACCTTTTGTGTTTTGAGTTTTTTTAATATACTTGGACACGTGGAACATTAAAAATACAGAAAAGTGTATGAAATACAAAAGTGCAGTTCAATGAATACTCTTGTATTTACAATCTCTAAAGATTACTATTTTATATTTTTGTTCCATATGGAGATTTTATATATACAAGTGCTCAGCTCAGCTGTGTTGAATCTGCTACCAAATCATTACCAAGTAATGAAAGATGTCAGGAAATGTCTCAAACATCTGAAAAGGCATTCAACCTCAGTAGCAATCATGGAGTGTAAATAAAAGCCAATGGAGAGACCATTTCACAGGCACCTTGTCTGCAAAATTGAACAGTTCTATAAACATAGTTGGCAATTTGATCTCTGGTTCCTCTGCCTTTTCTAAAATCGCTTGAACATCTGGAAGTTCACGGTTCACATACTGCTGAAGCCTGGCTTGGAGAATTTTGAGCATTACT
>SJYA01004377.1:0-34288 GCA_006410615.1 Neotragus moschatus
GTGGATTCATGTCAATGTATGGCAAAACCAACACAATATTGTAAAGTAATTAGCCTCCAATTAAAATAATTTATATTAAAAAATAAATAAATTCATAAATTAAAAAAAAAAACAGAAGAAAAGGATAACTCTGTCACAAAAGAGGCCAGCAAAGCAGTAACCTAAGATCCCAAGAAGGAGCGAAGTAGGTGTTTGTTATAAACTCAATTTTCTGGCTTCATGATACTTGGTTCACTCCTCTGATGTGCTCTCATGCCATAATCAAGGTCTACTCTCGACTTAAGAGCCTGCCAATAACAATGCCTCTCTCCCTCCTAAGTTTGAGAACAAACATAATAAAGACACAAGAATCAGATCAATATCCAAATAGTCAACTTTACTGCTTTTTTAAAAATTTAACTTATATAGTAACATTATTTTAAAATAAAGATTAAAATATAGTTTATTTGCAACGTTGTGCCAACTTCTGCTGTACAGTTTTTTAAGCCAGAGTTGGAAGACATAGACTCACCTGCAGCCAGGTGAGTTTGTTAATGTGTTTTTTTTCTGAATTAGATACACTCACCCAGATACCAGTCTGGGTCTCACCTGTGGGGTATGATGGAGAGCAGGCGAGAATGCATGTAGAATGTGGGCTGGACAAGGATGCTTACCTCCTTCTACCAAACTCACCAGTCAGATGGGCAGTTTCTCCTCCCAAGGAGAGAGAAGGAGTGAGGGAAAGAAAAGAAGCAGACAAGCTCTTAAAGCTGAAGTCACCCATGGCTACCACTCTGCGAAGGAAATTAATGTGTACTTCCTCTTGCTGAACCAACCAGCTGAGTCTAGGTTTGTAAGGCAAGACACACACAAGAGGACATTTGAAATAAAAGGAAAATATGACCTCCAGAGGGCAGCTTTGAAGTACCAAGGGAAACAGTAAGGCCCTCAAAGAGAATGTGAGAATATTGAGAATATAACTGTCCATCTTGGAGATTCAGGTTTTTACATTGTGGCATCACGGGGATTATTAGTGTCTTCACTACAGTTAGTAGAGGTAGAAATCAACTCTCTACCCACCACACCCTTAAGGAAGAGATTTTGGTTTCTGCTGGGGTTATTTTTTGTTTGGGGAGTTTTATTTATTTTTTTAGTTTTANTTGGAGATTCAGGTTTTTACATTGTGGCATCACGGGGATTATTAGTGTCTTCACTACAGTTAGTAGAGGTAGAAATCAACTCTCTACCCACCACACCCTTAAGGAAGAGATTTTGGTTTCTGCTGGGGTTATTTTTTGTTTGGGGAGTTTTATTTATTTTTTTAGTTTTATATTGGGGTGTGCATGCAAGCATGCATGCTAAGTAGCTTAAGCCACATCCACCTCTTTGTGACCCTGTGGACTATAGCCCACCAGGTTCCTCTGTCTATGAGATTCTCCAGGCATGAATATTGGAGGGAGTTGCCATTTCCTCCTCCAGGGGATCTTCCCAACCCAGGAATCAAATCCACTTCCCTTAAGTCTCCTGCATTGGCAGGTGGGTTCTTTACCACTTGTGCTACCTGGAAAGCTATATTGGGGTATAACCAATTAACAAACAGTATTGTGACAGTTCCATGCAAATGGCAAAGGAGCCAGCCATAATGCCCATTCTCCCCTAGAATCCTGGTTCTTCTTTTCTTTCTTTTTTTTTTTTTGAAATATGGTTGACTTACAGTGTTGTGTTAGCTTCAGGTGTACAGCAAAGCGATTCAGTTACACATATGCATATTTCCATACTTTTTCCATTTCTTTCCCCATATAGGTTATTACCGAGTATTAAGAAGAGTTCTTATTGATCGTCACTGCAGTTTTGATAAGTCCCCTGGAGGGTGGAGTGGCATAGCAGGAGCCTAGGACCCCCATGCAGTACCTGTCACCCGTGGGTTCCCTGTTAAGGATGGTGATATCTCCCTTTGAGCAGTTCTGAGCAAACTTTTCCACCAAAGCATAAATGGTAACCAGCTGGTGGGTGAGGAGTGAAGGTGTCAGAGCCTGAGAATTTTGTCTTGAAAAAAGTATGCAATGAGGATGGCATTCCTTTGAAGTCCCTTATTTGTTCTGTCTTTAAAATTCATGAAATTTTAAGTCTCCCCTATAATATTTCCATTTTTACTTTGATATAAAATGGAGTTTAAATTACCTACCATTAAGTAAAATTTATGCTTTCTGGGAAGATGTGGTATGCTTTGCCCTTGAACCTGCATGTCTCAGGCAGATTGCTGAGTAACCGCCACCCTTTTCCCCAAGGCTATTCCATTGTACACACCCCCAGATTTAGCAAGCTCAGTTTATATGCAATATTCATTCATCTATCCATCCAACAAATATTAACTAAGCATAACTGTTTGCAAGACTTTCTAAGGCATAAAACCTCATCAAAGTCTTAAAGAGTTATGACTTCTAATAGAGGAGTCTAAAATTTTCACTTATAATTGAGACCCTGAATGTGTCACAAATGCCTTTTCCAGTTATAAGTATTTTTAGTAGGTATTTTCTTCCNCTGTTTGCAAGACTCTCTAAGTCATAAAACCTCATCAAAGTCTTAAAGAGTTATGACTTCTAATAGAGGAGTCTAAAATTTTCACTTATAATTGAGACCCTGAATGTGTCACAAATGCCTTTTCCAGTTATAAGTATTTTTAGTAGGTATTTTCTTCCCACGTGGCACTAGTGGTAAAGAACCCACCTGCCAGTGAAGGAGACTTAAGAGACTTGGGTTCAATCCCTGGGTCAGGAAGATCCCATGAAATAAGGCATGGTTACCCACTCCAGTATTCCTGCCTGTGGAATCCCATGGACAGAGGATCCTGGCAGGCTACTGTCCATAGTTTCTCACAGAGACAGACAAGACTGAATTACTTAACATGGTACAGTAAGTATTTTTAGAAAGCATTTTATATCATTACAATTGCATGTATTGTTATCCTGTGAGTATATTGGAAAGAAAAGCAAATGACAATGGCTTTCTTCTTGGAAAGGAAGAGGAAACCTGAAAGCTTTGGCCAAAAAAACAAACCAAAAAAGAAAAAAAAATCCCCTTGCACTCTGTTTTCTTGATCTTCATTAGGTTNCATTACAATTGCATGTATTGTTATCCTGTGAGTATATTGGAAAGAAAAGCAAATGACAATGGCTTTCTTCTTGGAAAGGAAGAGGAAACCTGAAAGCTTTGGCCAAAAAAACAAACCAAAAAAGAAAAAAAAATCCCCTTGCACTCTGTTTTCTTGATCTTCATTAGGTTGAAGACGTCTTTTAGTTAAAAACAAAACAAGACCAAAAAGCATTGTCTTGTCTCAAAAGACACAAGTAGCTTGGTTGTGCCAATGCATGGCCATATTCACTATCTTTGTCACGTATTAAATATCTTTACCCCAGAAAGACTATAAGCCCCATGAAAGCAGCAATTGGTCTAGACCAGCACCATCCAGTAAGATTATAATGCAAGCCACCCATGTGGTTTTAAAATTATTAGTCAACATATTTAAAAATGAAAAAAAACAGGTGAATTTTAAAAATCTGGCTCAAAATATCGCCATTCCCTAATCATTATGAAATTTTGAAATAAAATATTTTATATTCTTTGTGGTCAGTTTTNTTACCCCAGAAAGACTATAAGCCCCATGAAAGCAGCAATTGGTCTAGACCAGCACCATCCAGTAAGATTATAATGCAAGCCACCCATGTGGTTTTAAAATTATTAGTCAACATATTTAAAAATGAAAAAAAACAGGTGAATTTTAAAAATCTGGCTCAAAATATCGCCATTCCCTAATCATTATGAAATTTTGAAATAAAATATTTTATATTCTTTGTGGTCAGTTTTCAAAATCCAATGTGGTGTTTATAGTTGCAGCTCACCTCATTCTTTTTGTTTAATAATTTTATTTTGGTAGCTACTTTTGGCTGTGCTGGGTCTTTGTTGTTCCACGCAGGCTCTCTTTAAGTTGTGGTGAGCAGGGGCTTCTCTATGTCTTGCACAGGCTTCTCCTTGTAGTTGCTCCTCTTCTTGGAGAGCACAGACTTCAGAGCACAAGCCTAGCAGTTGTGGCTCAAGGGCTTTGTTGCTCCTTGGCTTGTGGTATCTTCTCAGACCAGGGATTGAACTGGTGTCCCCTGTATTGCAAGATGGACTCTTAACCAGTGGAGCATCAGGGAAGCCCCACAGCCCATCTCACTCAGTACTACGTTTCAAGTGTTCAGTAGCCACTGGGACTAGTGGCCACCATCTTGGATAGCACAAATATAGACTCTAGAGCTCTAGCTGAAAGTCCAATAATACCTCCCAGGAGGAACTCACTAACAAACACGTGCAAGTAAGTTTATTTTCATCATGGGCATTGATACTAGCAAACACACTCAATGGACTTTTTTCTACAGCTCTTAGTCTCTTCCTAAACAGCATAATGGAGAAGGAAATGGCAACCCACTCCAGTGTTCTTGCCTGGAGAATCCCAGGGATGGGGGAGCCTGGTGGGCTGCCGTCTATGGGGTCGTACAGGGTCAGACATGACTGAAGTGACTTAGCAGCAGCAGCAGCAAACAGCATAAATTAAGCATAATGTAAATCTTGGAGGAAAGCAGTGGATATGGGCATTAAAAAGGGTAGATGCTGGGAAAGATTAAAGGCAAAAGAAGAGGTTGGCAGAAGATGAGATAGTCAGAGAGCATCACCCACTCAATGGACTTGAATTTGAGCAAAATTTAGGAGATAGTTAAGGACAAGGAAGACTGGTGTGCTGCAGTCATGGGGTTGCAAAGAGTTAGACATGAATTAGCAACTGAACAGCAATAAAATTCTTAAAAGAAATCAGTGGTTATGAACATTAAAAAGGGTAAGTCTCTTCAGTCCTCCTAAATAAGTCAATTTAGACTTCAATAGACAGATCATTTATACTTGCCCTGCGCAGTTCTGTATTGGTAGGATTTTTGGTTCCTATCTTTAGTGCTTAGAATTTTATTTTCTACTTTCTCTATAAATATCAGGCTCTTATGTATCCTTAACTTATGGTCATATAGCCACAATCCTTACTCAGAAACCCCCACCCCACATACACATAAACTTACACCCCTAGAGAAAGCATTACTATATGTGTTAAATGTGCAAATCAAAGTAATAGTGATATATTCTTGGAGGAAGTGACTAGAATATTCTCTCATGAATAAAAATGCTTTTGTTAACCTCTGTCCATCAACTGACTTCAAGATCCTGGCAGCTGGGAGACACATAAGATCTTTTTTCAAGAATTACTGTATTAAAGGATTACATCGTTTGCTTATAATAATGCATCATATTTAAAAATACTGACTGTGGTCTAAAAATCTATGCAAAACACCCACACTACTAAAAAGTCATTTGACTAATACTGATTTAATTATTTCTCAAAGTATCAACTTTTGAATACAAAAAGTCCTGGGGATATTTAGAAAGTATATTTTAGAAATAAAATACCCATGGAAGTATTTAGTCCTCCTCTGAGGGTTTCAGCATATCATTTGTGCACATTACTAAAGCTGTCACAGCCAAGAAAATTCCAGGGAATACAGTAGTTATGAATTGTACAACACTCTTGTGCCTTAACCTTGAGTGACTTTCTTTATCCTCATTTACCAATTAAAATTCTATCAATCAGACTGAGATACTGTAACCTGGATAGATTCTTGTGCCCCCTTGGTGACTTGATCTGTAAAATGGACTAACAAAGCCTTTTTTACACAGCAGCTGGGAAGATTACATAAATGAATGGCCCAGGAACATTAGAAACTGCAAACATTATATCATAGGTCAGCAAACTACAACCCACAGGGCAAATTGGGCAGCCACCTGTTTTCATAAAGAAAAGTTTGGAACACAGCCAAACTCATTCATTTACATTTTACCTATGGCTGCTTTAGTACCACCAGGGCAGAATTAAGTAGCTGTAACAGAGACCTTGTGTCTAAAATACTTGCCATCTGGCACTTTATAGAAAAAGATCATTGATCCCTGCTTTATATAAAGGTGAGGTATTATTGTAATGCTGAATATTGTTTTGATAATCATGTCTGGAGAAACATCATGATATAGTGGTCCAAGCATGGGTTTTGGAGCCAATAGGCTTAGGTCACAATGCCCTCTCTACCACCATGGGAGATAGATGACTTCAGATGCATTCTTTGACCTCTCTGAACTTGTTTCTAAAAGAGGAGAAGCACACACATCAACTGATTTAACATGTGGATGAAGTAAGACTACATTTTTAAGCTGTCTAATGTGTGTCTGAGTGTCTGCTCATTTGCCATCATGTCTGACTCTTTGTGGCCCAGGGATTGTAGCCTGCCAGGCTCCACTGTCCATGGGGTTCTCTAGACAAGTATGCTGGAGCCGGTTACCATTTCCTCCTTCAGGGGATCTTCCCAACCCAGAGATCAAACATGGTCAAGGTGTCTGGTACATAATAATTACTTGTAAGCAATTGTTAGTATCTCCCTCCCTTGATTTTCTTGGGCTCCAAAATCACTGCAGATGGTGACTGCAGCCATGAAATTAAAAGGTGCTTACTCCTTGGAAGAAAAGCTATGACCAACCTAGACAGCATATTAAAAAGCAGAAATATTACTTTGTCAACAAAGATCCACTAGTCAAAACTATGGTTTTTCCAGTAGTCATGTATGGATAAGAAAGTTGGACTATAAAGAAAGCTGAGTGCCAAAGAATTGATGCTTTTGAACAGTGGTATTGGAGAAGGCTCTTGAGAGTCCCTGGGACTGCAAGGAGATCAAACCAGTCCATCCTAAAGGAAATCAGTCCTGAATATTCATTGAAAGGACTGATGCTGAAGCTGAAACTCCAATACTTTGGCCACCACATGCGAAGAACTGACTCAATGGAAAAGACCCTGATGTTGGGAAAGATTGAATGCAGGAGAAGGGGATGACAGAGGATGAGATGGTTGATGGCATCACTAACTCAATGGATATGAGTTTGAGCAAGCTCCGGGAGTTGGTGATGGACAGGGAACCATGGCGTGCTGCAGTCCCTGGGGTCACAAAGAGTGGGACACGACTGAGCAACTGAAATGAACTGACATACAAAAATAACACTTTATAATTGGAACATTCCTCAAAGTGTGTTTAAAGGCCTCTTCCCTACCTGAGAAGCTGTATATCCTCTATTCCATTCCTTCTGTATGTTTTTGTCTTAGTTAATTCTTTACAGATTTAACTGCTGATGATGAGAAATACTACCTGCTGTCTCTCAGCCCTGAAGTTGAGAGACATACGCTTTCCTTTGCATAAAGTGTCCTTCCCCTCTCGCCTCCCTGACAATCCCCTATTCACCCTTCAGTGATGACTTCAGGCATCACCTCCTCCATGAAGCCCTCCCTGGCTGCCCCTGATCCATGGGCTCTTTTGCCCATTGTCCTGAGCTTCCTTGCAGGTCACAAAAGTTACTGCTTTATTTGCCCCCTCCCACAGTCCATGTATTGCAGGGCACAGATGTAGAGGAGATAGTCTCCCTGCTTCTCATGCTGCTTTGAGATGCTATTCCTCATCTCTGTAAAAAAAAAAAAAAAAAGAAAGAAAAAAATACAGTAGAGCTCCACTAAAATACATATCATCAGATCAGTCACCCCCTACCTCTCTTTGTGGAACCGATCAACCACAGCCCGGTCATTCTTCTTCACTCGTTAAGTAATTTGACACTTGCTCACAGTCCTTCTCTCCATCATTCCTCCTGGGCATCATTTTTGTTGTTTTTGACTTCAATCCAGCTGAAGAGGGGCCCAATGACCTGAACCTTGGAATTACATGGCTAGCTTACTTTTACCTCTTAATCACCTTCTACTTTCTTTTGAGTCCCCTTCAGTGAGGATTTTTGTTCCCACCACTACAATGATACTGTGGTTGTTAGAGTGGCCAGCTACCCCAAGGCTAGCTGAGCCAATGGTTCATACTCAGCCCTCATCTGAGAATCTCAAAACATGACTGATAGCTCATCCTTCTTGAAATATATTCTTACTTGTTTTTATTCTTTCTTTCTTTCTTTTACTTATTTATTTATTTTTTGAGGGGCAGGTTATCATTTTGGCTTCCCAGGTGACACTAGTGGTAAAGAACCCACCTTCTAATGCAGGAGACATAAGAGATGTGGGTTCAATCTCTCTCAGTCAGGAAGATGCCCTGGAGGAGGGCATGGCAACCCACTCCAGTATTCTTGCCTAGAGAATCACATGGCAGAGGAGGCATGGGGGCTATAGTCCATAGTGTCGCCAAGAGTCAGACATGACTAAAGCAACTTAGCACAGACTTTAACATTTTAATGACGTAGATCTCTGGTTTTTCGCCAAGTAGTATCAGACTATTCCCTCTCCTCCCACCACAATGTTTCTATGATGAGTTACAAACAAAAAAGAAATCACATTTTCATACTAAAAATATTAATCAGAGCACTGATTTCTCCACTAGAAAGTACACTTAAAGTTCAAGATTCCACATGCAACACCTTAAATCACAGACCAAGACCTCACATTCTGACCTGGATTCCCCTCCCTTCCCCCAGGCTTGGGCTGGCTTTGGTCTAGGAAAGCTGACATGGATGGGTGTTGCTCTGAGGGCCGTGGGGGTTGGTGGGGAAGACATGTGGTGGACAAGCCCTAGGATCTGGCCAGCCTACACTCCCTACCCCTGAGTGAGGACCTGCCCATCATCCCTTGATCCCATCTGGCCTCAAGCAAGCAGGCTGCCCCCTTCGCTCCATGACTGTTCTCCACCAGTAAGTGAAGAAAGACCCTGTGCCCAGGAATCTGGGAATCTGGCCTGACCCTTGACTGTGGTCTCGGTGGAGTAAGGTAATAAAGAGAAGCTGAAGCTCTCGAGGGCTCAGACATGGAGGTGGTTTCTGAGCGCCAGGTGGCTCCTTCTGTGCTAGGACTCCCAGTGGCTCTGCCTGCACGACAGGTGGACGTGGAGAAAGTGCCAAGAGACCACGGCCCCTTGATTTCCTCCCATCTTCTGAGAAGGCAGTCTGTTCTCTTCAGACTCCCTTGCTGTCTGCTCCTCCTCTTGTTTTCTGAGCTCGGCCCTTTCCCCTTGGTCCTTCTCTAGCCACACACTCTTCCTAAGTGAGCAGTCCCATAATTTAAATACCAAGCATGGGCCTATAACCTCCACATTTATATCTTCTGTCTTGACTTCTCACCCAAGCTCCAGACTGGTATACCAGCTACTTAGCTAAAAGCTCATTGATCAGGCCAAAAATCTTGATCGCTTTTTCTTAACTCTGCTTTTCCATCAATTCACAAGTCTCTTCAGTCACTACCTCGTGGAACTTGGCCACTTTTCAACGGCTCCACCGTTACAGCATCAGCTGAAGCTCTCGCTGGGCACAGCAATGTCCTCTGTTCTTACTACCCTTCCTTTTCATCAGTTTTATTTCTTTATTTTTACTTTTTCAGAAACAATGAAGTGTAGTCGGCTTACAACGTTGTGTAAAAAGAAACGAAATGTCCATCAGCAGATGGATGGATAAAGAGATGTGGTACCTAAGCACAATGGAATAGTATTCTGTCATAAAAAAGAACAGAACAATGCCATTTTCAACAAGACGAATGGACCTAGAGTTTATCATACTAAGTGAAATAAGTCAGACGGAAAAAGACAAATATCATACGATGTTACTTATATATGGAATCTAAAAATATACAGATGAGCTTATTTGCAAAACAGAATCATACTCACAGACATAGGAAAAAATAGTAATGGTCACCAAAAAAGAATGGAAGGATAAGTTAGGAGTCTGGGATTAGTGGATACACACAACTATGTATAAAATAGATAAACAAGGGCCCACTATAGACCTCAAGGAACTCTATTCAATATCTTGTAACAACTCATAATGGAAAAGAATCTGAAATACTAACACACTGTAAATTGAATATACTTTGCATTTTCATCATAATATATAAATTAGATCATGTCACTTCCCTACTCAAAACTCTAATAAACAACATTCAAGCATACTATAAACAATATTTAAGCTCTATTAATATGCACAAAGTCTTATATGGTTAGGATCCTACCAGTATCTTCAACTTCATTTCAAACCACATATCCCACTCAGTCTATGATAAGTACTGGAATTATTGCTGTTCCTATAAAATTCACTAAAACATTTCTACCTCAGGACCTTATCATTCATCATTCTCTCTGTCTCTCCTCATTATTTACAAGTCCCTGATTCTCAAAATTTCCTCCTCAAAAAAGCCTTTCTTCCCTAAGACAAGAAATTGGTCCTCACCTCCCATAAGTCTCTATATCTTTTCTCTTCTTTAAGTTTCTTCATAGCATTTATCTCCAAGTATAATAACATTATTTATTCATTTAATTTTTATTGCCTATTCACTGTACTAAAACAAATAAGTTCTATGAAAAACAGAGACTGTAGCATTTGAAATATGTTAGCATTAACAACATAGCATTAGAAAAAGCAGGAGAATGTCACAAAAACATCTACTTCTGCTTCATTGACTATGCCAAAACCCTTGACTGTGTGGATCACAACAAACTGGAAAATTCTTAAAGAGATGGGAATACAAGACCACCTTACCTGCCTCCTGAGAAATCTGTACGTAGGTCAAGAAGCAACAATTAGAATCAGACATGGAACAATGGACTGGTTCCGAATTGAGAAAGGAGTACCTTAAGGCTATATCTTGTTGCCCTGCTTATTCAACTTATATGCAGAGTACATCATGCAAAATGCTAGACTGGATGAAGCACAAGCTGGAATCAAGATAGCAGGGAGAAATATCAATAACCTCAGATATGCGGTTGACACCACTCTTATGGCAGAAAGTGAAGAGGAACTAAAGAGACTCTTGAGGAAGGTAAAAGAGGAGAATGAAAAAGCTGGTTTAACACTCAATATTCAAAAATAAGATCATGTCATAATAAGATCATATCATACGGTCCCATCACTTCATGACACATAGATGGGGACATGATGGAAACAGTGACAACCTTTATTTTCTTGGGCTCCAAAATCATTGCATATGGTGACTGCAGCCATGAAATTTAAAAAATGCTTGCTCCTTAGAGGAAAAGCTATGACAAACCTAGAGAGAATATTAAAAATCAGAGACGCCACTTTACCGACCAAGGTCTGCCTAGTCAAAGTCAGTTTTTCCAGTATGGATGTGAGACTTGGACCATAAGGAAAGGTGAGTGATGAAGAACTGATGTTTTTGAATTGTGGTGATGCAGAAGACTCTTGTGAGTCCCCTGGACTGCAAGGAGATCAAGCCAGTTAATCCTAAATTGATCAATATCAGTCCTGAATATTCATTGGAAGGACTGATGCTGAAACTGAAACTCCAATACTTTGGCCACCTGATGCAAAGACCTGGCTCATTGGAAAAAAAAACTCTGATTCTGGGCAAAATCTAAGGCAAGAGGAGAAGGGGATGACAGAGGATGAGATGGTTGGATGGCATCACCAATTCGATGGACATGAGGCTGAGCAAGCTGCAGGAGTTGGTGATGGAGAGGGAAGTCTGGCGTGCTGCAGTCCATGGGGTCACAAAGAGTGGGACGCGGCTGAGCGACTGAACTGAACTGAACATTAGCAACTAGGTTAGCTCATAGTGTGTGCTCAATAAATACTTGTTGAATGAAAACAACAATAACAACCTGTGCATCAACAATATCTACAATGCAAATTGACAACACTAATGACATTTTATCAGGCATGACCATTCTAATTTTTTTCCCCTCATTTTATTGTGAGCATGGGAGTTATAAGTTATTTTTCCCCAGTGCCTTTGGCAGTTTATGGCATGAATTAGATAATAGTAAAATTTTAATAGATGAAATTACATTTACTGATTGCTATATCTTGTGTCATTTGAGTCTCAGCAATGAGAAGTTCAGGGAAGTTATTATTTCCACTTTGCAAACAGAAGACAAATACTAAGAAAAGAGAAATGTTCAACTCACAACCATATATAAAGTAGAAAGAAAGAGAGAGAATTGGAAATGCCAGATGAAGCTGGAGATACAGGCTGAAGCCAGATGGGTAAGTGCTTGGAACACCATGACTGGAAATTTGGACTATATCCTGTAATATATTGCAAAACAGTTGTGCAAATCACAGTATAATAATCACATCCAGTTTCGTATACTATGTAACAGTTGTGAGTCTAAATCCCCCATATATGACATCTAAACCATCCATTCAACCGAAGAACTGGCAAATCGCTCATCAGTTTTCTGCTGTGTGGCTAGCCAAGTGGTTCCCTCATTTAATTCCCATGAAATTCTCGGGGGTTTCAATCTGTACCAAGTCTAAAAAATTAAATCGATCCAGAATACTCTCTTACACAAAACCGCTATTATCATTTACTCATTCATTGATTAGTCCATCCCTATATCCTTTTATTGGACTATTCATATTTATTCAGCACCTATTATAAGCCAGGAATTATGTTAGAAGTCATGTTGAGTTTCAAAAATAAGTTTATATATAATTATATATATATTAATATAATATATAGTGGAGGAGAAGGGGACAACAGAGGTTGAGATGGTTGGATGGCATCATTGACTCAATGGGCATAAGTTCGAGCAGGCTCTGGGAGCTGGTGATGGACAGGGAAGCCAGGTGTGCTGCAGTCAATGGGGTTGCAAAGAGTCGAACACGACTGAGCAACTGAACTGAACTGAACTGAGATACATTAATAAATAGGTGAATATTTCAGAGAGCTAGAAATCTTTATTCATTAGTCATAGCCATCACTCAAATGGCATTTTAAAATTTATGAAGATCTTTAAATGAAAATTATATGAAATTCTGGAACACTTACTATGAGCTAAGCACTAGATATAAAAAGATACATAAAAACCTCCTGCTTTCTAGCAGCAGGACGATCCGCTCGGTGTGGGGGTGGGGGGAGCATAGGACAAGGAAAGGACAGACATGCTGTGCAGCACTCACAACAGCCTCAGGTGGGAGTTACCTTCACCATCATCTGCTCTTTACAGAGGAGGAAACTTTGAGTCTGGTTTAGCAGGAAGTCAAAGATGGCAACACCAGAATATGAACATGATTTATCAACTCCCAAATCTTACTCCTCTTTTGCTTCCCTTCCCTTTCTTTCAAAATAATTCAGTCCTTAAGTTATGAGATGGGGCAGATCAGCCCTGGCATCTAGACTCAGTTGGGGAGAGCCATGATTGTCCAGAACCGTGCTTTGGAGCCATGACTTGTCTCTGTTCCATGAGATCTGAAGTCTCCACAAAGAAGATGGAGATGATTCACTAGCTGAAGGCTGAAATCAGCTGAAGAATAATGTGTGCTGAGTCGGCTAAGTCATGTCTGACTCTTGGCGACACCATGGACTGTAGCCTGCCAGGCTCCTCTGTCCACCGGATGCTAAAGGCAAGAATACTGGAGTGAGTTGCTATTTCCTCCTCCAGGAGACCTACCCAACCCAGGGATCAAACCCTGTCTTTTATGTCTCCTGCACTGACAGGCAGTTACTTTTCCACTAGTGCCACTTGGGAAGCTGAAGAGTTACTCACCTAGAAAGGGCATCATTGAAATGAATGCTCACTGTCAGCTGCCATTTCACCCATGTCTTGCAGACAGAATACCTACATATGACCATATGACCACTTGGTAGGGTCTCTCTGCTTCCCAGGGCAGGGGACTCAGGGTCCAAGAGTGAGCACCGCAAACAGGCCAGCAGGAAGCTACATTTTGTTTTTGTGACCTGACTTTGGAAAATACACTGTACTAATATCAGTGCCTTCATAATCACAGGCCCATTCAAACGAAGGAAAGGGAAAACAGACTCTGACTCTCAGGAGGAAAAGAGTCAACAGCACATTGTAAACACAACTAGACAAAGCCAAATATCACATGATATCACTTAAATGTAGAATCTCAAAAAAAAAAACACAAATTAACTTATTTACAAATTAAATAGACCAACAGACATAGAAAACAAATATACTTATCAAATGGAAAAGGTGGTGGGGGGATAAATTAGGAGTTTGGGATTTAGCATCTATTAATGCAAACTGCTATTTAAAATAAATAGAAAATAAGGACCCACCATATAGCAAAGAAGAAAGAATATACCCATCTGAACACAGAGTTCCAAAGAAGAGAAATGAGAGTTAAGAAAGTCTTCCCAAATGAACAATGAAAATAGAGGAAAACAATAGAATGGGAAAAACTAGAGATCTCTTCAAGAAAATCAAAGATACCAAGGGAATATTTCATGCAAAGTTGGGCACAATGAATATAAATAGTATCAACCTAACTTTGGACTGCAAAGAGATCCAACCAGTCTTTCCCAAAGGAGATCAGTCCTGAGTGTTCACTGGAAGGACTGATGTTGAAGCTGAAACTTCAATATTTTGGCCATTTGATGTGAAGAACTGACTCATTTGAAAAGACTCTGATGCTGGGAAAGATTGAAAGCAGGAGGATAAGGGGACAACAGAGGATGATATGGTTGGATAGCATCACCAACTCAATGGACATGGGTTTGGGTGGACTCTGGGAGCTGGTGATGGACAGGGAGGTCTGGCATGCTGTGGTTCATGTGTCGCAAAGAGTCAGACATGACTGAGCAACTGAAATGACTGACTGACTGACGGAACCTAACAGAAGTAGAAGATACTAAGAAGGGATGGCAAGAATACACAGAAGAACTATATGAAACATATTGTAATGACCCAGACAACCACAATGGTATGATCACATACCTAGAGCTACACATCCTGGAATACAAACTCAAGTGGGCCTTAGGAAGCAAAATGATAAAGTTAGTGGAGGTGATGGAATTCTAGATGAGCTATTTCAAATCTTAAAAGATGATGCTGTGAAAGTGATGCACTCAATATGCCAGCAAATTTGGAAAACTCAGCAGTGGCCACAGACAGGAGAAGATCAGTTTTCATTCCAATCCCAAACAAAAGCAATGCCAAGGAATGCTCACACTACCACACAATTGCACGCATCTCACACGCTAGCAAAGTAATGCTCAAAATTCTCCAAACCATGCTTCAACAGTACTTGAACAGTGAACTTCTAGATGTTCAAACTGGATTTAGAAAAGTCAGAGGAACCAGAGATCAAATTGCCAACACCTGCTGGATCATGGAAAAAGCAGGAGCATTCCAGAAAAACATCCACTTCTGCTTTATTGACTATGCCAAGGCTTTTGACTGTGTGGACCAAAACAAACTCTGAAAAATTCTGAAAGAGATGGGAATACCACACCACCTGACCTGCCTCCTGAGAAGTCTGTATGCAGGTTAGGAAAGAGCAATTAGAACTGGACATGGAAAAACAGACTGGTTCCAGTTAGGGAAAGGTGTACTATAAGGCTGTATATTGTCATCCTGCTTATTTAACTTATATGCAGAGTACATCATGAGAAAGGTTGGAAGGGATGAAGCACAAGCTGGAATCAAGATTGCTGGGAGAAATATCAATCACCTCAGATATGCTGATGACACCACCCTTATGGCAGAAAGTGAAGAAGAACTAAAAAGCCTCTTGATGAAAATGAAAGTGGAGAGTGAAAAAGTTGGCTTAAAGCTCAACATTCAGAAAACGAAGATCATGGCATCTGGTCCCATCATTTCATGGCAAATAGATGGGGAAACAGTGGAAATAGTGGCTGACTTTATTTGGGGGGGCTTCAAGATCATTGCAGATGGTGACTGCAGCCATGAAGTTAAAAGATGCTTACTCCTTGGAAGGAAAGTTAGACCAACCTAGACAGCATATTGAAAAGCAGAGACATTACTTTGGCAACAAACGTCCATCTATTCAAGGCTATGGTTTTTCCAGTGGTCATGTATGGATGTGAGAGTTAGACTGTGAACAAAGCTGAGTGCCGAAGCATTGATGCTTTTGAACTGTGGTGTTGGAGAAGACTCTTGAGAGTCCCTTGGACTGCAAGGAGATCCAACCAGTCCATTCTGAAGGAGACCTGTCCTGGGCTTTCTTTGGAAGGAATGATGCTAAAGCTGAAACTTCAGTACTTTGGCCACCTCATGTGAAGACTCATTGAAAAAGACTCTGATGCTGGGAGGGATTGGGGGCAGGAGGAGAAGGGGACGACAGAGGATGAGATGGCTGGATGGCATCACCGACTCGATGGACCTGAGTTTGGATGGGTTCCTGGAGCTGGTGTTGGACAGGAAGTCCTGTTGTGCTGCAATTCATGGGGTCGCAAAGAGTTGGACAAAACTGAGCAATAGAACTGAACTGAACTGAACAATATACAGCCTTGACATACTCCTTTCCCAAATTGGAACCAGTCTCTTGCTCCATGTCCAGTTCTAACTGCTCTTTCCTAAGCTGCATACAGATTTTTTAGGAAGCAGGTCAGGTGGTCTGGTATTTCCATCTCTTTAAGAATTTTACAGAGTTTGTTTCAGTCCACACAGTCAAAGGTCTTGGTATAGTCAATAAAGCAGAAGTGGATGTTTTTCTGGAACTCTCTTGCTTTTTTCATGATTCAGCAGATGTTGACAATTTGATCTCTGGTTCCTCTGCCTTTTCTAAATCCAGTTTGAACATCTGGAAGTTCACAGTTCAAGTACTGTTGAAGCCTGGCTCAGAGAATTTTAAGCATTACTTTGTTAGCGTGTGAGATGCGTGAAATTGTGTGGTAGTGTGAGCATTCCTTGGCATTGCCTTTGTTTGGGATTGAAATGAAAACTGACCTTTTCCTGTCCTGTGGCCACTGCTGAGTTTTCCATATTTGCTGGCATATTGAGTGCAGCACTTTCACAACATCACCTTTTATGATTTGAAAGCTCAGTTGGAATTCCATCACCTCCACTAGGTTTGTTTGTGGTGATGCTTCCTAAGGCCCACTTGACTTCGTATTCCAGGATGTCTGGCTCTAGGTGAGTGATTACACCATCGTGATTATCTGGGTCATGAAGATTTTTTTTGTATAGTTCTCCTGTGTATTCTTGCCACCTCCTCTTAATAGCTTCTGCTTCTGTTAGATCTATACCATTTCTGTCCTTTATTGAGCCCATCTTTGCATGAAATGTTCCCTTGGTATCTCTAATTTCTGAAGGAGATCTCTAGTCTTTCCCATTCTATTGTTTGCTTTTACTTCTCTGCCTTGATCACTGAGGAAGGCTTTCATATCTTTCCTTGCTATTCTTTGGAATTCTGCATTCAAATGGGTATATATTTCCTTTTCTCCTCTGCCTTTCACTTCTCTTCTATTGGTGGCTATTTGTAAGGCCTCCTCAGTCATTTTGCCTTTTTGTATTTCTTTTCTTTGGGGATGGTCTTTATCCCTAACTCCTGTACAATGTCACAAACCTCCATCCATAGTTCTTCAGGCACTCTGACTGATCTAATCCCTTGAATCTATTTGTCATTTCCACTGTATAATTGTAAGGGATTTGATTTAGGTCGTATCTGAATGGTCTAGTGGTTTTCCCTACTTCCTTCAATTTGAGTCTGAATTTGTCACAGAGTTCATGGTCTGTACCACAGTCAGCTCCCAGTCTTGTTTTTGCTGACTATACAGAACTTCTCCATCTTTGGCTACAAGCACATAATCAATCTGATTTCTGTTTTGACCATCTTGTGATTTCCATGTATCAAGTCTTCTCTTGTGTTGTTGGAAGAGGGTGTTTGCTATGACCAGTGCATTCTCTTGGCAAATCTCCATTAGCCTTTGCCCTGTTTCATTCTTACTCCAAGGCCAAATTTGCCTGTTACTCCAGGTATTTCTTGACTTCCTACTTTTGCATTCCAGTCTCCTATAATGAAAAGGACATCAGTTTTGGGTGTTAGTTCTAGAAGGCCTTGTAGGTCTTCATAGAACTATTCAGCTTCTTTAGCATTACTGGTTGGGACATAGACTTGGATTACCATGATATTGAATGATTTGCCTTGGAAACAAACAGAGATCATTCTCTTGTTTTTGAGATTGCATCCAAGTACTTCATTTTGGACTCTTGTTTACTGTGATGGCTACTGTTTCTTCTAAGGGACTCTTGCCCACAAGAGCATATATAATGGTCATCTGAGTTCAATTCACCCACTCCAGTCCATTTTAGTTTGCGGATTCCTAAAATGTTGATGTTCACTCTTGCCATCTCCTGTTTGACCACTTTCAATTTGCCTTGATTCATGGACCTAACATTGCAGGTTCCTTTCCAATATTGCTTTTTACAACATCAGACTTTACTTCCATCATCAGTCGCATCCACAGCTGGGTGTTGTTTTTGCTTTGGCTCCATCGCTTCATTCTTTCTGGAATTATTTCTCCACTGATCTTCAGTAACATATTGGGAAGCCTGGTGTGCTGCAATCCATGGGGTCACAAAGAGTCAGACATAACTGAGCAACTGAATAGCAACAACAACAATAAAACACAGCGAACTATACTCGTATTTTGTGTTAACCTATAAGTAGAGAGAATCTGAAAAAGAAGACATATATAAACATAAAGAATATATATATATACATGTCTATAAAGATATGTATAACTGATTCATTTTGTTGTACACTTGAAACTAACACAAAATTATACATCAATTATACTTCAATTTTCACAAAGAGTTAGACACAATTGAGCAATTAAACCACCGCCATACTTCAATTTGACAAGCAAACAAAGAAAAAACCATAGCACTGCATGTAAAAAAAAGAAAAGCGACCGCGCATAAGATAGAAGATCTCTGTAGCCATCTTGTAGAATGCAACCTATCACAGATGCAATGAGAACCCCACAACATCAATTCTGAGACACTCCTGCTAAAAACGTATAATGTGACACTAAATATGAGGCAATATGAGACGAAGCCAAATGGAACCAATTGTCAAAATAACTGGCATGCAATCTCCAAAAGTGTCAAGAGCATGAACTTTCAGGAGAAAGAATTATTCCAAAGTAACATGTGATTCTGAATTACACCCTCTTACTACAAAGGGCATTATTGGGACATTTGGAAATTTTAATGGAATTGGAAAATTAGATGGCAATAATGGGTCAGGGTTACTTTTGATGGCATTGTTATGATTATGTAGAAGATTATTTTGCTGAAAGGAAATAAATACTACAGTATTAAGGGGAATAGTGCCTCAGGTCAATAGTATTCTCTCAAAGGTCTTTCTTTTACATTTGTAATTCTTCTGCAAGTCTGAGAATTTTTTATTAAAAAATTCATTCTACTTTTTTTGATTAACTGAAACAACAGCTGGCTGCCCAAGGCCATTTCCACCAAAACCATCAAGGAGTTTGAGTCTATTTTCCCCTCAAACCAGCTGGAAATATATACCAAATATCCACTTCCTCTTGAATATGCTAAGGAAAAGAGGAAATTGAATTAAAACCTTAATGAGTATGTTTTCTATCAGATTTACATGTTTGCTTTTTAGGTTTTTTGTTCGTTTGTTTGTGTGTGTGTCTTTTTACTTGAAAGAGAACTGGTGACTGTCTTGTGCTCCTAAAAGAAACAGCAAAACTTGATTTCTAAATAATTCATGCTTTGTATTGACTAAGATCACAGCAGGCAGTTTCGAATAATCAATCCACAATGTGCCATAATAACATTTCGCTGAAGGATACACGCAGAGTCAGGAATTTTCAGCAACCTATTTGTGTGATTCCATTAGAAGTTCTGCTGTTCAAGTCAAGATTATTCTTAGATTTTTTTCAAACTCAAGAAAATTAGCTTATTACTGTGGATGGGTCTGGTTCATTTAATTATTCTTATAATGCCACAAAATGTACTAATCTTTGAAAAATAGTATAAAAAAATCAAAGAGTTTGAAAAAGATAAATACTGATTTTTCAAGTTTCCATTCCAACACCATAGCTTTTCAACTCTTGCCTGCATTAAACATCTTAGAAGTTGTAGAGTATCATAGAACTTTTAAATTGTTTCACGTAATGTTGTATCACTAACTATTATCCATATTGTACGAAGTTTCCATAGCCATCAGTTTTAGCAATAATTCACTTCTCCACTACAAACATGCACGCATGCTAAGTCCCTTCCATGCCCTCCTCCAGGGGATCTTCCCGACCCAGGGATGGCATAGGCATCTCTGACGTCTCCTGCATTGGCAAGCAGACTCTTCACCCCCAGCGCCAGGACAGGTTTGCCCAAATTTCTTTCCCACCATAAAGCTTACTCAAACTTCTTCCCAAACTACTTCCAACTTCCCTAAGGCTGTCTCTCCCTCCTCTAAACATTTGCAACGTTTACTGTGTCTCTTTCTCAGTTGACTCTTGTCAGATATTATTGATGTTTGGAGTTCTTCTCTCTTCATCTAGAGCTCTGCCATCCAATCGGCTTCTTCCTAACATCATATGGCTACATACATTTTAAAATTAAATTTAAAGTAAGGTTAAAAGGCTGTTCCTCAGTTAGTCTTCACATTTCCTCTGCTCCATACCATATGTGGGACTTCCCAGGTGGCTCAGGGGTAAAGAATCTGTCTGCGAATGCGAGAGCAACAGGAGACTCAGGATCCCGGGGTCAGAAAGATCCTCTGGAGGAGGGGATATGGCAACCTCTCTAGTATTCTTGCCTGGAAAATTCCATGGACAGAGAAGCCTGGCAGGCTATAGTTCATGGGATTGCAGAGTCAGTCACTGAGTGCTGAACATGCACATAAAATGTGTAAAAACAGTCCAAGATCTTGGATGGTGCAGGTTAAGAATGGCTCTGTCATCGTAAAGTTTCTAATGGCCAGAGCTGTTCTAGATTATGACCACTTCAAAGACACATCTTTTAAGATGTCAGTCCTGCAATTCCAGCTGCATGTAAAAGTATATGGAAAGGACATTTTCATTCAAAGGGGAAATGAGTACAGACACTTTTGAGAACAATCTGGTAATATTTAGTAAATTTCAACAGAGGTACATACAATTTTAATGGAGAAAGAACAGTCTTTTCAGCAGATGATTCTAGGACACATGCAAAGGAGTAAAGTTAGACTCCTACCTCACAACATACACAAAAAGTAATACAAAAGAGTATAAGCCTGAATGAAACAGCAAGCCATAAAATGATTAAAATAAAACAAAAGTGCAAGTCATGACTCTAAGCTATTTTTAGAAACTACATCAAAAGCAAAAACAGAAAATTTAAAAAAAATTGTGTATTATCAAAATAAAAAACTTTTGTGATGTAAACATATACCATCAAAAAGTGAAAAGGCAGCCCACAGAATGGGAGAAACTATTTACAAACTATGTCTGATTAAGGACTTAAGTAGAATATATAAAAATACATGTGTTTCTACAGCTCAATAAGAAGAAGGCAAGTAAAAGAATTTCAAAATGAGACTGAATATGAATAGTACTCTTGCCTGGAGAAGCCCATGGAGGGAGGAGCCTGGTAGGCTACAGCCCATGGGGTCGCAAAGAGTTGGACACGACTGAGCGACTTCACTTCACTTTCCCAAAGAATATATTGAATATCCAATAACGGAAGGAAAATATTATTTGTATTGTGTAGAAATGAATAAACTGAAGTAGGAAATGGCAACCCACTCCAGTATTCTTGCCTGGAAAATCCTATGGATGGAGGAGCCTGGCAGGCTGGAGTCCACCGGGCTGCAGCCTTCCATGACTGAGCACACACAGTTAAAACAGAGTCAAGAGGCCAGCAGGGGGAGCTCTCAAGAGCCACAAGGGTAAACACAACAGGAGGAAGCAAGATTTCCTTCTCCTGTCTGGCAAGAGCTCAGCCAGAGAGCTGTTACAGCTCTCTGAAATGAGACTGTTACAGCTCAGACAATGAAAAGCCTCTATATTCCAAATTCTCAGTTTCTCCAAAGGGCTCTGTTTGCTACAGCCCTCACAACCTTCTTTTTCCCTGTTTAAATGAGTATTCCTCTTCTTGTTGCAGAGGACTTGCTTGTGGTTAGCCATCATTAGAGATTGATCCCACATAGCAATTCTTTGCTTATCCTGAATAAACCTATTTTTGCTTGAGAAATAATTGGCAGCCTTTTTTTTGTTCTATGTCAACAGTTACTGTAAACGCAAACCAAAACAATATCACTTCACCCCAATTGCTTAACTACAGTCAGAAAGACATGTTCACATGTGTTGGTAAGGACATGGAAGAAGTGAAATACTCTTGCATTGCTACAGGGAATATAAAATGGTGCAGCCACTTGGAAAAACATTTGGAAGCTCCTCAAAATGTTAAGCAGTTCCCACAGGCCCCAGCAATTCCCTTCTAGATATTGACCCAAGAGAAGAAGACAAACGTCTACATAAAAGCTTGTACACAATTGTTCCTAGTAACACTATTCATAGTAATCAAAAAGTAGAACCAACCCAAGGGTCGACCAGCTGATGAATGAGTAAATAAAATGTGGTATATTCACTTAGTGAAATATTATTTAGCAATAACAAGAAATAATGTACTAATACCTGCTGCAACATAGATGAATCTTGAAAAAAGTATGCTAAGTGAAAACAGCTACAAAATGTCACAGAATTGGATTATTCCATTTCTACAAAATGTCCAAATCTATAAAGACAGAAAGTAGGTGAATGGTTAACCTAGGGCTGAGGAAGAGAAAATGGGAAATGACTGTAAATTGTGTATTTTAAAAAAGACAAAAACATTCCAGAATAAACTTGTGGTAACGGTTGCAGCCATGAAATTAAAAGATGCTTACTCCTTAGAAGGAGAGTTATGACCAACATAGACAGCATATTAAAAAGCAGAGATATAACTTTGCCAACAAANATGGAAAGGACATTTTCATTCAAAGGGGAAATGAGTACAGACACTTTTGAGAACAATCTGATAATATTTAGTAAATTTCAACAGAGGTACATACAATTTTAATGGAGAAAGAACAGTCTTTTCAGCAGATGATTCTAGGACACATGCAAAGGAGTAAAGTTAGACTCCTACCTCACAACATACACAAAAAGTAATACAAAAGAGTATAAGCCTGAATGAAACAGCAAGCCATAAAATGATTAAAATAAAACAAAAGTGCAAGTCATGACTCTAAGCTATTTTTAGAAACTACATCAAAAGCAAAAACAGAAAATTAAAAAAAAATTGTGTATTATCAAAATAAAAAACTTTTGTGATGTAAACATATACCATCAAAAAGTGAAAAGGCAGCCCACAGAATGGGAGAAACTATTTACAAACTATGTCTGATTAAGGACTTAAGTAGAATATATAAAAATACATGTGTTTCTACAGCTCAATAAGAAGAAGGCAAGTAAAAGAATTTCAAAATGAGACTGAATATGAATAGTACTCTTGCCTGGAGAAGCCCATGGAGGGAGGAGCCTGGTAGGCTACAGCCCATGGGGTCGCAAAGAGTTGGACACGACTGAGCGACTTCACTTCACTTTCCCAAAGAATATATTGAATATCCAATAACGGAAGGAAAATATTATTTGTATTGTGTAGAAATGAATAAACTGAAGTAGGAAATGGCAACCCACTCCAGTATTCTTGCCTGGAAAATCCTATGGATGGAGGAGCCTGGCAGGCTGGAGTCCACCGGGCTGCAGCCTTCCATGACTGAGCACACACAGTTAAAACAGAGTCAAGAGGCCAGCAGGGGGAGCTCTCAAGAGCCACAAGGGTAAACACAACAGGAGGAAGCAAGATTTCCTTCTCCTGTCTGGCAAGAGCTCAGCCAGAGAGCTGTTACAGCTCTCTGAAATGAGACTGTTACAGCTCAGACAATGAAAAGCCTCTATATTCCAAATTCTCAGTTTCTCCAAAGGGCTCTGTTTGCTACAGCCCTCACAACCTTCTTTTTCCCTGTTTAAATGAGTATTCCTCTTCTTGTTGCAGAGGACTTGCTTGTGGTTAGCCATCATTAGAGATTGATCCCACATAGCAATTCTTTGCTTATCCTGAATAAACCTATTTTTGCTTGAGAAATAATTGGCAGCCTTTTTTTTGTTCTATGTCAACAGTTACTGTAAACGCAAACCAAAACAATATCACTTCACCCCAATTGCTTAACTACAGTCAGAAAGACATGTTCACATGTGTTGGTAAGGACATGGAAGAAGTGAAATACTCTTGCATTGCTACAGGGAATATAAAATGGTGCAGCCACTTGGAAAAACATTTGGAAGCTCCTCAAAATGTTAAGCAGTTCCCACAGGCCCCAGCAATTCCCTTCTAGATATTGACCCAAGAGAAGAAGACAAACGTCTACATAAAAGCTTGTACACAATTGTTCCTAGTAACACTATTCATAGTAATCAAAAAGTAGAACCAACCCAAGGGTCGACCAGCTGATGAATGAGTAAATAAAATGTGGTATATTCACTTAGTGAAATATTATTTAGCAATAACAAGAAATAATGTACTAACACCTGCTGCAACATAGATGAATCTTGAAAAAAGTATGCTAAGTGAAAACAGCTACAAAATGTCACAGAATTGGATTATTCCATTTCTACAAAATGTCCAAATCTATAAAGACAGAAAGTAGGTGAATGGTTAACCTAGGGCTGAGGAAGAGAAAATGGGAAATGACTGTAAATTGTGTATTTTAAAAAAGACAAAAACATTCCAGAATAAACTTGTGGTAACGGTTGCAGCCATGAAATTAAAAGACGCTTACTCCTTAGAAGGAGAGTTATGACCAACATAGACAGCATATTAAAAAGCAGAGATATAACTTTGCCAACAAATGTCCATCTAGTCAAGGCTATGGATGTGAGAGTTGGACTGTGAAGAAAGCTGAGTGCCAAAGAATTGATGCTTTTGAACTGTGGTGTTGGAGAAGACTCACTGCAAGGAGATCCAACTAGTCAATCTTAAAGGAAATCAGTCCTGAGTGTTCATTGAAAGGACTGATGTTGAAGCTGAAACTCCAATACTTTGGCCAACTGATGGGAAGAACTGACTCATTTGAAAAGATCCTGATGCTGGGAAAATTGAAGGGGTTAGGAGAAGGGGATGACAGAGGATGAGATGGTTGGATGGCATCACTGACTCAATGGACATGAGTTTGAGTAAACTCCAGGAGTTGGTGATGGACAGGGAGGCCTGGCGTGCTGTAGTCCATGGGGTCGCAAAGAGCCAGACATGACTGAGCAACTGAACTGAACTGAACTGAATGGTTGCAGAGTGCTGTGAATATACTAACACATATTGAATGATATACTTTAAACAGGTGAAATGTATAACATGTAAACTATGCTTCGATAAAACTATTTTTAAAAAGCTGTAGTGAGAGGCTGAAATGGATTATAGGTCTTAATGAGAAATGACATATAAGCATTCTACTCTCATAAACAATAGATTTGTATAGTTTTGCTGCTGCTAAGTCACTTCAGTCGTGTCCGACTCTGTGCGACCCCCTAGATGGCAGCCCACCAGGCTCTCCCATCCCTGGGATTCTCCAGGCAAGAACACTGGAGTGGGTTGCCATTTCCTTCTCCAATGCATGAAAGTGAAAAGTGAAAGTGAAGTCGCTCAGTCGTGTCCAACTCATAGCGATCCCATGGACTACAGCCTACCAGGCTCCTCTGTCCATGGGATTTTCCAGGCAAGAGTACTGGAGTGGGTTGTATAGTTTTAGTCACTAAGAAAAAAATAAATGTAACAGTTTGGCAAACTTCTAATGCCTTGTCATTGCTTCCTCCCTCAAGTTTGGTTTAATTCAAATTCTACTTTCCCCATGGACTCTTCAGTGGCTTGAGATATTCTTTTTCCTCATGTTGCCTAAGGCCCATCTTTTATAGACACAAAGCATTGTATCCCACGTTGATTTCTCCACTAGGTAGGACTCAGTCATTTCACATGCAGTTCTGGTTCACTTGTATCCACCAGGAACATAATACTTTCTTAGTAAATTGCTGTGCAAAAATCAGACAGCCAGTGGTAGAAAATATATGTCAAATGAGCTACAACTAAACAGAAGTTACACTTTGCTTCAGATACACAGTACTTAGTAAAATAAACTACATGTTGACACCAAAATTATTTCCACATAAAATTCAGATTCCTAGACTCTTAAAAATTTGCAGAAAATTGAGCCTCTATTTGTGCATGTTAACACTCAACTGGGTGTTCATCCTTATCTCCACAAGGTTGTGACCCTTCCACTCTTGTCTACACACCGGGCCATATAAATGTATTTATATTTCCTGCCTGGCTTAGGATTGCATTTAATTAAGCAATTTGTATGCTAACCTATCAAGTATCATTCAGCTTTCAATGGAGAAGGAATTTTGTTTTATTTTATTGAAATTAACTCAGAAATAAGACTGGCATTAGAAAGGCCCCAGAGTTTCGCGATGACCTATGACTGGATTAAGCAGATGACTCATCAGAGCATTTATATCTTCTATTATGCGTGCCAATATCAAGGCAGGAAGGTGTGCCTCCCACCTGTGGTTACCGAACAATCTAGCAAATCATTTTTTTCCTTCACTGTAGTAAAATTCTTGTAAAGTGCTTCTGTTTAGGTATTTGGTTTTGGTTTGTGTGTGTTTGTTTTAATGCTCTGTGGGTTCTGCTGGGAAGTCCAGAAATTTTTCCCCAGGAGGTGGGCTTCCTCTAAGGTAGTGACCTTAGAAGTTCAGAAGTTCCTGTTCTTCAAGATGACTCATTCCTTCTCTGCCCCTGCACCTTTGATTCAACCACCTTGGATGAAGAAAGATAAGAAAATTGATCTCCTTAGGTCAGTCTCCCAAGGCAATAAAAATAAAAATAAACAAATGAGATCCAATCAAACGTAGAAGCTTTTGCAAAGCAAAGGAAACCATAAACAAAATTAAATGACAACGTACAGAATGGAAGAATATATGTGCAAATGATGTGACTGACAAGCGCTTACTTCCTAAAATATACAAACAGCTCATACAACCCAATACCAAAAAAGTCAAACAAGCCAACCAAAAAATGGGCAGAAGGCTTCAACAGACATGTCTCCAAGGAAGAAATTCAGATGGCCAGTAGTCACATGAAAAGATGTTCGGCATCACTAATTATTAGAGAAATGCAAATCAAAACTACAATGAGGTACCACCTTACACCAGTCAGAATGGCCATCATTAAAAAGTCTACAAATAACAAATGCTGGAGAGGATGTGGAGGAAAAAGAACCCCTCTACAGTGTTGCTGGGAATGTAGGTTGGTGCAGCCACTGTGGAAAGCAGCATGGAGAGGCCTCAAAAAGCTGACAAATAGAGCTGCCCTAAGATCCAGCAATCTTACTCCTGGGCATACAACCAGACAAAACTGTAATTCAAAAAGAAATGTTGTTCACAGCAACACAATTCATAATAGCCAAAAGCTGGAAACAAGCTAAATGTCCATCAACAGTGGATAAAGAAGCTGTGGGGTATATACAGCATGGAATACTACTCAGTCATGAAAAAGATTGAAGGGATGGCATTTGCAGCAACACAGATGCAACTAATGATTATCATACTAAGCGAAGTAAGTCAGACAGGGAAAAGTAACGTGTGATTTCACTTACGTGTGGAATCCAAAATGAAACACAAATGAGCCTGTCTATGAAACAGAATCATGGGCACAGAGAGCAGACTGGTGGTTGCCAAGGCACAGAGGATGTTGATGGAGGGGTGGAATGGGATGTTGGGATGCTTCTGTGAATGTGTGTGTGTATATATATAGAAAGAGACAGAGAGAGACAGAGAGAGAGAGAATGGATAAATAACAAAGGATAAATAACATTCCCTGCTGTATAGCATAGGGAACTATGTCATATATCCATATCATATAATAATCCATAATGGAAAGGAATCAAAATAATACACATATATATAGAGAGATATGTATATATATATATATATATATGACTAAGTCACCCCTGTGCATGAGTAATTAATGCATTGTAAATCAACTATACTTTAACTAAACAATAAAAATAAATAGAATAAATAAAATAAATAAATAAACAAATAAATAGACAAGTGATCTCATTCAGTCTTAAGGCTTCGAGTAGCATGTGACATGGTGACTTCTGTCACTCACAGCCCACTGAGCGTGCGTCTTCCACCTGGACCTCCTCCCCAGGTTTAGGATCCATTGCACACCTTGAACTTGAGTTCTTGATATTCTCCTCAAGCAGACTCCTGAAGCCTTTCCCATCTTGCTAATAGCAGCTTGGCTCTTTCACTGCTCAGGTAAAACTTTGGAGGCACTCTTGACTCCTCCCTTTTTCTCGCTCCACATATTTTGTTCATCCACAAACATTGTTGGCTTTACCTTCAAAAGATGTCCAGGTCTGACCTCATCATCTGTTTCCACTCCCACCTGCTGGCTCAAGGCGGCCTTATCTATTAGACGAAACTTTGGAAAAACCCTAGCACTGGAATTTGAACTGCCCTGCCACTGTCCCCCAGGTGCCTTTCAGTGTGCCAGAACGGCCACCTGAGCGATTCTCAGGTTACATGAAATACGTCACATCTCAGTCCTGTGCTGGCTTCCCCGCTTCCTTCAAATGACAAGCCAGCCACCCTGAAGTGGCCTTAAGACCACAGATGACCCAGAGCTCTGTCCCCTCCCTGGCCTCATCCCTTGTTTTATCGCACCCTCCGCCACTGGCCTCCACGCATTCCATGAAAACCATGACACAGTCTTTCCTGGGATATCTGCTTGGCTGGGGCCTTCTCTCCCTTTACTTCTTTGTTCAGGTTTCACATTCTCTATGAAGCCTCTCTAAAATTCCACATTTTAAAAAAATGTTTCTCCCACTACTTCTGGCCCTTTGTACCTAGTGTTTTTTTTTTTTGTAGTTGTTGTTGTTGTTGTTTTCTTTTGGCTTAGCAGTATCATTGTCTCTGTTTTGAAACATATATGCACACACGCCACATACACATATACATTATATATATATTATGTGTGTGTGTGTGTGTGTGTATAATTGTTGTTTACTCACTAAGTCGTGTCCGCGTTTGTGACTGTACTCTGCCAGGCTCCTCTGTTCATGGAATTTTCCAGGCAAAAATCCTGGAGTGGGTTGCCATTTTCTTCTCCAGGGGATCTTCCCAACCCAGGGATTAAACCTGTGTCTCCTGCTTGGCAGGCAGATTCTTTACTATTGAGCCACCTGGGAAGCCCATATCATAAGTATACATATATATGTATAGTTTTATTTCTATTTGGTCTTTCCAGGTGATACTAGTGGTAAAAAATCTACCTGTCAGTGCAGGATATGAAAGAGATATGCCTTTATTCGCAGGAGAAGAAAATAACAAACCACTCCAGTATTCTTGTCAGGAAAATTCCAGGGACAGAGGAATCTAGCTGGCTACAGTCCATGGGGGCACAATGAATCAGACACAACTAAACACACACACACACACACACACACACACACTCTTTTATTTAGGAAATTATAGATAAACATTTGCATTTTATGTATATTTATTACACTATATGCATTATATATGAATGCATTTTATATATTTTACTTATTCATATATTTTACTCTACATTTTATTTATTCTCCGTTCCCATTGTCTTTTCCACCCTCCCAGAATATATAAGCACCATTAGGGCAGAAATGTACATTGGCTGTGCTTCCTGCTGAATTCCAAAAACTGAGAAGAGGAATGGGAACCGAAGAAGGTACTGGAGGAATGGAATAAGTCACTCTGTACAAACCCCATTACTTTGCTGACCAAGGTCCGTCTAGTCAAAGCTATGCTTTTTCCAGTAGTCGAGTACGGATGTGAGAGTTGGACTATGAAGAAAGCTGAGCGTCAAAGAATTTATGTTTTTGAACTGTGGTGTTGGAGAAGACTCTTGAGATTCCCTTGGACTGCAAGATCAAACCAGTCCTTCCTAAAGGAAAGCAGTCTTGAATATTCATTGGAAGGACTGATGTTGAAGCTGAAACTCCAATACTTTGACCACCTGATTCAAAGAACCAACTCATTGGAAAAGACCCTGATGCTGGGAAAGATTGAAGGTGGGAAGAGAATGGGACGACAGAGGATAAGATGGTTGGATGGCATCATCGACTCGGTGGACATGAGTTTGAGTAAGCTCTGGGAGTTGGTGATGAACAGGAAGCCTGGTGATGAACAGGGAAACAGTCTACAGGGTCACAAAGAGTCAGACATGACTGAGCAACTGAACTGAACTGAACAAACCCTATTGACCAGCCCTGAGTTATATGACCCCGGACCTAATGACAAGGGACTCGGAAACACAAAGGGGCAGAAGGAGGTTCTGAACTCTACCAATGTCTGCCAGGTCCAGGAGATAAGGATAAGCAGTACTAGTACAGCTCCTCTGTAACCTCCAGGCCCACACTGCGCACGGCATGCACAGCGCTACCTCGCAAGGCCCTTTTTGAATTCTGGCCCATCCTTTCCAATAGCACGCACTTTTCCACCTTCTGTTTTCACTTCTCTAGGAACGTCTGCAAGGCTAGGCTTGCATTGGTCACTTTTGTTCCTCAATCTAGCTACCCTCCAGCCAGAGAGCCAGAGCAAACCAAAGCCAGAGGAGACAGCCTCTTCTTCCTCCTTTGACCGGGAAAGTACCATTTCCTCCTTTAAATAAAGACAAATCCATTTCTTATTACAGAGACTTGGCAGATCCCCAAGTGCTCCCACAAAAGAACCCTCCTTGTGAGGTTCTCTGTGCTCCCTCCCACCTCAGGACCCCCTCAAGCTTGAAACTACCATTGTCAGCTTCTTGGCTTTAAAATAAGGACTTGCCTAAGGCACACTGAACTTGAAATTCACCTGTGGGGCAGAGCACAGACCGCAAGAGGCCAAAGCCACTAGAATTATAAAGCATTCCCATGCAAAGTGATGAAACGGAAAATTCTCCAATTCTCTGAACATATTTATTATATTTCAATAATTCCAAATTCCAAGAGAATGGGACACCTCTTCCCTACTGCCACCCCAAGAGCTTAGCACAATGCCTAGCACACAGTAGGAGCATAATACATTTTTTGCACTTTTCGCTTTCTTTTCTTAAATTTTTATTTAACTGAAGGGTAATTGCTTCACAGTATTGTGTTGGTTTCTGCCAGACATCAACATTAATCAACCGTAGGTATACATATGTTCCTTCCCCCTCGAACCTCCCTCCCACTTCCCTCCATAATACATATTTGTTAAATGATTGAAAAGAACTCTGGTCTTTGCCTTTGGTTCTAGAAATGCACAGTCATATCTATCTAGGATTGCTGCTGCCGTAGCTAAGTCGCTTCAGTCGTGTCCGACTCCGTGTGACCCCATAGGCTGCAGCCCAGCAGGCTCCCCCGTCCCTGGGATTCTCCAGGCAAGAACACTGGAGTGGGTTGCCATTTCCTTCTCCAATGCATGAATGTGAAAAGTGAAAGTGAAGTTGCTCAGTCACGTCCAACTCTTAGTGACCCCATGGACTGCAGCTTACCAGGCTCCTCCATCCATGGGATTTTCCAGGCAGGAGTACTGGAGTGGGGGTGCTGTTGCCTTCTCCAATCTAGGATTAAGTTAATCATATTAACTTAACCAGATAAATATTTTCATAGATACATATTATCATTCTTTTCTGCAAATAAGAAAATGGGGATTCACAGAGATGGAATAATTGGCACAAAGTTCCACAGATAGTAAGGAATAGAGTTGGGAATGGGCCCAGGTCTTTCTCACTGTGTACATAGCATCCTATTGCCTATTCAGTTATCATGAGGTCATGGCTAACGCCCAGGAGAAGGACCCTGTGCTAATGCAGTCATTCAGCGTGGGTAAATCCCTAAGATGACTGAACACAGGGTAACAAAAGAAGGGCCAGTGAGTCCTCTTTCTGCTTTTTTACAAGAAAGCACCCCCACCCCGCCGTGATTGCCTCCCACACGTGTGAAGGCCCCCATGTGGGCCTCACAGGCACTGCTTCTATGTGTTCATTGACAGAGAGATTGATGATGGCTGTAGTCAGCTTTGACTTCGCATTTAGTNTGTGAGTCTTCTCTGCTTTTTTACAAGAAAGCACCCCCACCCCGCCGTGATTGCCTCCCACACATGTGAAGGCCCCCATGTGGGCCTCACAGGCACTGCTTCTATGTGTTCATTGACAGAGAGATTGATGATCGCTGTAGTCAGCTTTGATTTCGCATTTAGTGGATGCCGAGCCTGAGGATTTTCTGTCCTTTGTCTCAGTTTGTCTTTCATCTCCATCCTCTCTGAAGACTGCTGCCATCGCCTCTAGGTTCTGTTCCAGTTAAATAACTCCCTGCGGTTCACACATAAAGGTGTCCAGACAGGAACTTCAGTCTAGATCTGTCTGACTCTAGAGGGGGAGACGGTAATCTGGAAGCTGGACACCATCTCCTGGAGACTTATCCAATTGCAAAGAAACAAGCACACAGACGCTGGTGGAGAGATCCGCCCAGAATTCAGTCCTTGGGGCTTGTCTGAGCAGAATTCTGAGGGTCCCGCACATCAGGGAAGAAGAGTCACTGGCTGGCTCAAATCCCATGTCTCATTCCCCGGAGATGGCCAGCTTAGGGGCCCCTGGAGGTACAGTGGGGAAGGGAGAGCACCATCAAACAAAGATGGAAGTCTTACCCTGTGTGTCGGCTCCAAGCCACTTCTCATCTAATCGATAATGTGCATAGCATCCTATAAGCCATTTCAGATCTATGGCCCCGTTTTCTCTCTTTCCCATTTATTCTAGCTTTTCTAGTGAAGAGGAACTAGCATTTGCTGGACATCTCTCTTGTGCCTTTACATATATGAACTCTTGGAAGAACGTTTAGGGATTTATATGATTTTCCACATGTTTGTGATAGAAGAACTGAGATTCCAAGAAGTAACTGGACAGGAATCACAGTTTCTTAATGTCACACAATTAAGTGACTGTAGAACCTGTGATCTTCCTTTTACAATTTGTGAAAGCTTCTTGCTTTCTTACAAGGTAAGAATGGCTAGAATTGATTGTGTACTGACTGTTTTGAGCTATTCTGGTGGCTCAGACAGTACTGGATCTGTCTGCAATGCTGGAGACCTGGGTTCATTCCCTGAGCTGGTAAGATTTGGAGAAGAGAATGGCAATCCATTCCAGTGTTCTTGCTTGGAGAACTCCAAAGATAGAGGAGTCTGACAGGCTGCAGTCCACAGAGGTTACAAAAAGTCAGATATGACTGAGCGATTAACACCTTCACCAGCTGTTTCGCAGCACTGTGCTAAGCTCTCGATCTGAATACCATCCTCACAAAACCCTCTGAAGGAGTTCATATTATTTGATAAAAGGTGATAATGAGGGACATATTGCTGAAGTAATAGCAAATATCACACAGTTGGAACGTTGCACAGCCAAAATTCAAACCCAGGTGGCTGACTCCAGTACCTAGACTCTCTTTCATGACGCTGTGCTTCTCCCAGAATTCCCTATGTGCAATAAAACTAGCTCAATAGAACAAAGAAACTAGTTCAAGGCAACATTTGCCTGTTTTCCTCCTGGACATCAAAGGAGCCGTTTCTCTGGAGAAAAAACAATTATGTCATAAAAAAAATGTATATATGTCCATTATTGCTTTTGCATGTAAGACGGCTAAATGAAATACAACTCTGAACANAGAACCTGTGATCTTCCTTTTACAATTTGTGAAAGCTTCTTGCTTTCTTACAAGGTAAGAATGGCTAGAGTTGATTGCGTACTGACTGTTTTGGGCTATTCTGGTGGCTCAGACAGTACTGGATCTGTCTGCAATGCTGGAGACCTGGGTTCATTCCCTGAGTCAGTAAGATCCTTTGGAGAAGAGAATGGCAATCCATTCCAGTGTTCTTGCTTGGAGAACTCCATGGACAGAGGAGTCTGGCAGGCTGCAGTCCACAGAGGTTACAAAAAGTCAGATATGACTGAGCGATTAACATGTTCACCAGCTGTTTCGCAGCACTGTGCTAAGCTCTCGATCTGAATATCATCCTCACAAAACCCTCTGAAGGAGTTCATGTTATTTGATAAAAGGTGATGGTGAGAGACATATTGCTGAAGTAACAGCAAATATCACACAGCTGGAAAGTTGCACAGCCAAAATTCAAACCCAGGTGGCTGACTCCAGTACCTAGACTCTTTCATGACGCTGTGCTTCTCCCAGAATTCCCTATGTTCAATAAAACTAGCTCAATAGAACAAAGAAACTAGTTCAAGGCAACATTTGCCTGTTTTCTTCCTGGACATCAAAGGAGCCATTTCTCTGGAGAAAAAACAATTATGTCATAAAAAAAAATGTATATATGTCCATTATTGCTTTTGCATGTAAGACGGCTAAATGAAATACAACTCTGAAC